>CABFWO010003028.1:24212-99394 GCA_902155825.1 Timema genevievae | reverse complement strand
AGACTTGTGTTTATTACGTGTGTGGGGGTTGGTGAATGTCGAGTTATACTTGTGTTTATCAGGAAATGAAGCCTTTTAAGTCGGGCTATGAGAATTTAATTGGTACTTAAAAACGAAAGAAGAGAAAGGTATTTGAAAAGGCTATTTCAAAATTAGTAGAAATATATTCCGCCTTACACTCAAAGGTGTCTTCTACAGAGATAATTCAGATAAGTTATATTCACAGCTCTAATTTAGTAAACACTATTGTGAAAATGAATATACTTTAAAACATGAAGCTAGTGAGCCTTGTGTTTCTTAACATGAAATAACTAAGCCTGATCTTTCTTGTAAAGAAGAAAATGAAGGTAATCCAAATATTAATAAATGATTTGAACTAAACAATATTGGAAAGGAACGTCCAAATGTGCCAGTTAGGTAGGCATTAGGCTAGTATTTTAGTTAGAGCTGTAGGGACTTCAACTCCAGACGGCGCTGGCGTAGGGTTGCGCGGCATGGCTTGGAGTTCGCAGTTCGAGCTCGGTCACTTGAGCTAAGAAGTCACTTGTAAGCCTCACTCAAATAGCCTCGTGGACGAGACTTGGTGGCTGTGCGGAGTAGCTAAAGAAGGATTGATTTGTACAACATGACCATATGTAGCCCCTTTTTATCTCCCAGGACATAAAGGAGGCATACAATCATATATATATATATTATATATATATACACTCGCTCATTGGGGGCTCCACCCGCAAACCTCCAGTGAGTTTTCTTTGCAAGTGGATGTAAATTAATGTAATATCAGAGCCGTTTTTTATAGGTCTTACCGTTTAGCCATAATAGACCTCCAAAGAAAGGTCCGCACAGACTTTAAAGTTGCTCCGCCATTTTGAATTATTTTTGGGGGTTAAAAATTAATTTTTTTAACTTTTTGGAATGTTCTCATCGGTTACAGGCTAGAAGCTATAAGTTTGCCGAATTTCAAGTTTCTAGCTCATCTGGAAGTGGGTAAACATTAATGTCAGTGAGTGAGTCAGCCATATGGCTTTATAATAGGTTGCTTAGTAAAAAAAAATAACAAACAAACTTATATATATATATATATATATATAAGTTGCCTAGCAAAAAAAAAATAGCAAAATTACAGAGTGAGCTGACAGGTTAATGATATTAGAATATATTATACAATAAAATATACTCCCAAGTTTCAATGCCACCCAATCAGTATCCTTGCAAAAAAAAAATATATATAAGTAACACGGAGTTTCCAGGAAAAGAATGGTGACGTATTTTGATTATTTGTTTAATAAGTCTCAAGTAGTAACAAATATTTGTTGTGGATGTACAAAGATAAATAGATATATAAAATGAGTTGAAAAATATTTAACAAAACTCAAAAACTAAATAAAAGAAAGTTATAAATTTTATCGAGCGAAAGACTAGAAAGTTCATTAATTTTAGTAACGGCTTCTGTCACGTCTCCAATAGTAAAAAAATGAACAAACACAAATTTTAATCTCGCTAAGGATAAGGGATTATTTACAAAACCTTACATTAATATTTATAACACCAAGGGACTTCTAATGAATGCATGATTATTAAATCAATAATACTTTTTGCCAGAAGGGCTTAACATTTTTTTTAAACATTTAAAGAAACTCCCTTAATCAGTCAATATAGTTTAAGGTGATGTCAAAGATTAATTCACATTAGTGATCAGAAATAATAATTCTTTGGTCAGAAAGACCGTGCAGTTAGTCACGCCCATTTTAAATAATTTGGACTTATGTCCCATCCTAATTATTTACTTTTGTACTACTAAGAAAGAAATTATAAAAATGGATTGAGGAAAAGGGACTGTTGTTAAAAAGTAAGGGTATGACGTTGCGACAAATATGTCCGGCATTTATAATAGTATAAAAACAAGAATTTAAAAAGCAACAACAAAGGACTTGGAAATAACTATGTTCACTGCGCAGCACACAATTTAAATTTAATCCTAAACGATGCAGCGTGATGTGTTCAAGGAAACAAGTTTTTTATGACGTTGTAGAGAAGAGATATGTGTTTTTCAGCTGAAGTATAGAAAGATGGGACCTCTTGTAATCATTTTCACATTTACTTAAAAAAAAAAACTTTGCCCACACGTTGGTCAACGTGTGACTCAGTGAAAGCCTTACGTTACATATATTCAGACATTATGAAGGACCTTTCCAAAATCATACTGTAATCTAAGAAACTCGAAGAACAAGCTGAAGAAAATGCTTTGAAAAAACAACTAGACAAATCTGAGTTTGTTTTCCCGGTTGTACTGCTAACTAAAATACTTGAAGCTGTTCACTTGTTTTAAAAGCTTTTTTAATTAAATTATGTTGAACTTGCACAGGCATCAGCTCTTCTTCAAAATGCTGCTGATACAATTTCTGACTATAGGAATAATTTTCAAGGAGCTAATGGTCTTCAATTTCTATCACAAACCAATGGAGTATTGACACACACTTTTAGGATTGAAGAGTTCCTAAAATTCAATAAATATTTTGATGAATTTGCTCATGATGAGCGATTGTCAAATTCAGAAAAGCGTTTCCAAACAGTGGTGTTTAACACTACATTAGACATAATTGCTAACCAAACACAAACAAAGTAGGAAGGAAAGAAATATTCGAGTGATTTGTTTACAGTACTTACGCCTCAATTTCTATCAACTGCATCAGATGAAGACTGAAATAAGAAAGCAGTTTAATTCTTATTTGAGTATAAAGAAGGTATGACGGATGAGTTTTCTTCCCAAATTCAAAGATTCAGACTTGCTTAGATGGTTGAGATAAATTCCAAAACATCAGTCAAGGAATTGGCTGATCTGTTACTAAAAGGTAGTTACACCCTATAATCTAGCATTCAAGACCTTTGCACAGCTTTTCTGCTGTTCCTGATATTACCAGTGACTGTATCAACAGCTGAGCGATCTTTTTCAATATTGAAATTACGCTCAGTACCATGTCTCAAGAAAGACTAAGAGGTCTCAACATTTTAGGTGTAGAGTGTAAAAAAGTATTATCAATTGACATAAGTGAAGTGGTTAAAACTTTTGCATCGCAAAACGCCAGCTGATTGCACCACTCTAAGTAACATTCAAGACTGAATTAATTTCTTTGTTGTAAGTTATTTCTTTGCAATGCCATTCATGATAATAAACGTTCCAATTTAGTAATAAATAGTTATTATCTAATATAATAAAAGGAGAATTGAAATAAGTTCTGTGGAGAAATGATAGTGAATAATCTTAAGTAAGTGAGAATCATTATTAATCTAGCAATCACACTCGATAATGACTTTGCGATCCATGGTTTTGCATTTACTAATAACTAAAAAGCTAGCCAATTATTTTAAAATTAATTCAATTATCCACATTGTCTTAATGCTGTTGACCTGACAATGTGGACAAGGCTAGGTGAGAGTACATGGATGGATTCTAGTTAATATTAAATACAAACCGTGCCTAAAACAGTCACTATAAGGTATGATTACTAAATTATTAATTATTTAAGACTAGTAATTATTTCTTATAATATGTACTAAGGTAGTAGAGTTAAATGACTTTGTGGGGAGTGTAACCGTAAACAAATATTGCAGGCGGGTCCAAGCTTAGTCTGTTACGCCACTGGCTATGATTTGTAAATATTTATATGTGTTTCTTTAATTAAGTGGGTTGATAATTAATTTAATATATGTTAGAAACAACCCAATATTTAGTAACTATTACTATTGTCATAATATTTATAGCCAATAGGATAATATCCTTAATCTCCCCACTAAAACAAATATAATGGTTTTGGCTATTTAATTCTTAAATATAAAATCCCTTACAATTATAATAATTGTACAAGTGGCAGCAATAAGCCAACTACCGAGTCAAAGGTGGCTGCGTTATCTGATAGCTCGTGATATTAATAAATCACACATTTGTAGCTGACGATTTCAGCACGTCCATCATAGACTCTGCCTTAAAATATGAGTGAAGAATGACCTTGGGTAACGGGATGATTCATGGATAGCTCAGTGGTTAAGAGAATTGGTCAAAGGTCCTGGGTTCGATTCCTGTGTCTAGGTGTCATTTTTCAATTTTCAGAATTCTAATTTCAAGATACGCTGTAAATAAATATATGGTTTATTAATTCTCAAAGATGAATATGTATAACAGATTTTCTAGTTTGTCACATAAATTACAATTAGCCTACCGTGGTAATTGAACACATAATCTACTGAGAGCTTCCTGAAGTTTAAAGTTTGAATACCAAGATAAGTGACTAGTCGATAATATATTTACACACAACTATCGGTGATTTCATGGTGATTTAATTTTGAGAAAGTTTGTAAGTGCAAAACACTCCGCATGCAACAGAAAAAAAGAGCCATGATGTTCAAAACTGAAAAATATGAGCCTCTGCGCACACATCGGTAAATGGTGAGCCAATACGCTTGAGTGCAGAAACGACCCATGTCCATTTTTTGGTTCATTTAAAATATACGAAGTAATTTATCGCTAAATGCAGAAAGGACTCACTACTCCATTAGAAGAATTCAGTCAAATTAATTTATGGTTGAATAGTTGTCATAATGTCCCTATTTGTTGCATTATACAAAATTACAAATTGAGTAAAAATGTATGTGTTATTATTTAAAACCTAAGATAAATATCATAATGTTTACTCAAATATAATCACTATCTGCAAAAACACGGCGTTCCCAGGTGAAGTTAGTCGTCTTTTTTTTCTTTTTTTTATATATCTATTAGGATTTAAGAATATAATTTCTTCTCTGAAAAGAATTTAAATATAAAAATAATTTTTAACAAATTCAGCAACACAAAGTGATCGTGAACGATCTTGGATACCCTTTAAAGATCACTGAAAGGTGATCGTAATATTAAAGTATAAAATATTATAGTTAAGAAAGAAGTAAAAAAAAATCCAATTTACACCCTCTGTTTATCCTGATTTCATATGCAAAGTTTCAGTTTTTTTAGGTATATTGGTTTTGTTGTAGCCCTCACAAGCTTCAAGAAGTTTAAAGTGTAAGCTTCAAAATATATATAAAATTAAAAATAGACACCTGAGATGCTAATTCACTAAATTTATTAAGCTATTATAGAAATGTTCAGATGTTAATGCTCCTTCGTTTGGCATCCTTCTGCCCCATCAATTAAGCAGTTTAATACTTCAGGCTCTTAATAATTATGTGTAGTCACCCTAAGAACTTCGGCCAAACCACGTTTCAATTTTCAATGTTTGTCGGTATCCAACTATCGTAATCGGTAGTAACAATTTCTTATTTTTTAGTTCACTATGGATGTAAAAAAAAGTCTAAACATTTCCTTAAATATTTGTATAATGTTTATAATGTCTTGTTTAATATTGATATGAAAAAAGGTGCAAGCATTCCCTTAACTTTTTGTTTGAAGTTTATAATATCTTTGTTATTATAGATGTGAAAAATATGTCTAAGTACTTTCAAAAAAATCTTTGTACAGTATTAAGTTTAAGTTATCTGGGTTAGTAAGGATGTGAAAAAAAGCTCTAAATATTCCCCTCACTATTTGTATAAAGTTTAAAAATCTTTGGTTAGTGTGAATATTAGAAAAATGTCCAATCATTCCCTTAAATGTTGTACAGTGGTGAGTTTAAATTATATTGGTTAGTAAAAACTTGAAAAAAGTTCTTAATATTTACCTTGTTGTTTGTAGAAAGATTAAAATATATTTGTTATTATAGATGTAAAAAAAAAGGTCAAAGAATTCTCCAAAATGTTTATATTAAGTTTATAATATCTTGGTTAGTTTGGGCGCGAAAAAAAAAGTCTAAAAATTTTCTCTTTTTATAAAGTTTAAAATATCTTTGTTAATATAGATATAAAAAAAAAAGGTCGAAGCATTCCCCCAAATGTGTGCATAAAGTTTATCTTGGTTAATACGGATGTAAAAATGGTATAAGCGTTATTCTAACGCTTTATATAACGTTTTAAATATCTAAGTTAATTGCGTTTTATGATACATTCCCCAGTTATCCAGTTATCATGCTTTCTAATTCATTAGGCTCCTTGTAATTGATATTTAAAATTTGCTTGAGGATCACATTCTGGGGCTTCATTAAGTGTAGATGTAGAATCAAGAATGTCACCTATTTTTAATATGTTTCTATGTATATGAATCCATACACTGGGTGTCACAGGGATTAAGGTTTCAACACATCATTTAAGTCAGTTCCACTAATAATGAAACATTACCGACTCTAATTTTTATTCACAATATCCGAAATTCACTAAAACTGAACTGTATTTTCCCTTAACAATAAGTGATAGGGAAATTTACCATGAAACAAAATATCACCATAAATAAGATTGAAATCTATTGTTTAACATTTAAATAGCTATTCATATGTTGTCATTTGCTGTATACTGTTTTAATAAATACATTTTATGTATCCTCTCTAGAGTCTGTACTTTTACCAAATGCATTCCCACAACAAACATTAGAACATTCTTGACAGCCAACAACACCGCTTTGACTGTCAGGAAACTTTATTGACACTCATCTCAGTCCTTTCACCTATTTTGTTTCTATGATAGAACCAGATTCAACAGCCTCAAAGTTGACTTCATCAGGTGTTTTTTTTAACTCGTTTAAAACTTCACAATCCTGATCAATAGTATTTTATGTCAAAGGAATTTGTCATAGATGAACTAAAGCAGTACCTTGTGTGGCACTACAGCCTCGTCCTCAAAGGTAAACATCCAGGAGATTTGCCAGGGTACGCTCTTTAGATTCCTTGACTTGTTTTTATAAGGTACTAATACAACGAAGAATTATTATTATTATTATTAGCACCGCGTCTTACTACCCGTTCGGGTTATACGCACTTACGCTAATGTGCAATGGTAGGGTGATAAATCTGTGCCGGGACCGAGGATTGAACCCCGGACCCTCAGCACAGAAGTCTGACACCTTACCCCTAGACCACCAGGTCACCTTACAACGAAGAATTACTTCTGTCATTCCTCGCTGCAACTGCGGAGGGTGTGTGCAGTGGCTGTCTGCACTTAACCTTTCGTTTCCTTCCCATTACTTACTTAAAGTCAAGCTGTGTGCTACACAATAAGAACTATAGCAGATAACTTGATTACTCAAGTCTTAAGTTCAAACAGTTACAAATAGTTATAAGAATTCAATATGAAACCTTGTTTATTCCAGTCTTAAGTTTAAACAACATAACCGTTAAGGTATGTTTTTAAAGATTTACATTGCAAGAATGTCAATTTTTCTCAAATGTTTCAGTTTATAATTTCAATAAAATCGAGTTGGATTGTTATTTATGTACGATTTTTTTTAAACATATAATCAAATGTTTGTGGGTCGGAGTAAATTCGTTAGGCTCATCATAGACTGTGTACATTACAAATGAGTCCACTAAATACAGAGTTAACGATTTATAGTTATTTAATAGTAAAATAAAATAAGACAGAAGGGTAGAGACCCATAGGTTTCTTTGAGTACGCCGACCTATTCTCAGGACTCGGATTGACATCTAGAGGTTTTGAAAATCTCTCTTCCAAGTAGTACTATGTATTATAAATTCACAAGGGCACTATACAGACTCATCGGCAAAAATCTCATCGACAAGCTGTAAAAAATTATTTAAAGCTTAGGTGGTCAAGTCATCGACACGAGTATAAGTAAAAAGACAACTTCACCTTCCCAATGAATATGCATAAGACTCGAGCCATGACCTCTCATTTACAGCTAATTCAGTCACATAATTACTAGCTAAAGTATGGTGTCCTCCATCGTTGTAGATTGTGTTAGTTGAACTTCGATAGAAAAACAAATGAGGAGTCCTTAAATGTATTTAAGGCTAGTTTTAAGAACTCTTTATTAATAAAACCAGCAGATCCGTGCACAAATCGATCAATACTTAGGTTAAGAAATTTTTTTTAAAACATAATTTTTAAATAAAGACTTTGTCCACTCTAAACTATGAAAAATTGATATTTTCCTCTAATGAATAAAACACAAAGAAACCAACCAATAGAAACTTCATTTAAAAATGGATAATTCATAACATATACATAGCCTCATCAGTTATTGTAGAAGGCCGATGAGTGTAGGGGCTGAATTTTTTGAACTAAGATGTTAAGGGGAATCCCCACACGATGATGGGCCCCACAAACACAGCATTTCTGGAAATGCTTCCAAGCAGGGAATGGTGTCCGGAGGAGGTTGATGGGGAATTTTTTTGGTCAAGGTCTCAACGGGTAATCCCCCCTCGAAGATGGATCCCATTTCATTAGGGGTTCCAGAAATTCTTCTGAAAGGGCTGAAAAGAGGGGTGGAGGGTAATATTTGAGGAGCTTTCACTTTCAGTAGAAATTGTTCTAATTTTAATAGCGATTACACATCTTCATGTCAACACATTTCTATTAAAGTCTTCATTTGTCGATTTATACCCATAAAATAGATAGATATTGGGTCTGACAAGAATATACATTTTCGTTTTAAAGAGATAGATTATAGTAAATTAATATAAATATATTAGAATTAACAGTCTTTTTTTAATATATAGATACATAAAAATTTTTAAAAAATCAAGTGAAATCAATTAAATAACCAATAAAAAATGAATGTCTTGATTTGAAGTTTTTAAATACTAACCATAATTCCCATATCTGGTGTGAATTAATATTTAAAATTGATTAGAGCTCAAGTGGATTTTTAGTTTTAAATTAGAGTATTTTTGAAAATAGTGAATTTATTCCATGGTTGTCATTTTTGTTCCGCAACAAGTAGTCACATAATTTTTCTAGGATATTACTTATCATTTGTAGTTATTTTAATTCTGTCAATTTATATTTGATTTTGTTTTAATTTATTCTTAAGTGTTTATTTATTTGGACTCGACTAACACATCATGCGGCTAGATGTCACATTACTTTTAATTACATCTCATTCATTCGTTTTAAACTGATTGTTTTCGACGAGAAATGCTGAGAGGTGGTAAATGTGAGGAGAAGCCGGGCCCTTGCATCTTGGATCCCAAACGACACAGACTTGTATAAACTCAGTGTAGTAAATTAAAGTGATAATGACAAGTTTTATTAGTGTTAATTACATTAAAAAAAGTGTTTCAAACGAAAGTAAAAGATGATACGACGACTTGGGACAGTTTTAATAACTTTCTGACCACGACCATAAGTTATAAGTAAGTTTATCTGATCCACTAACATCTTCAACGCCAAAGACTACTTACATGACGCCATTAATATGAGGTGATACTAACACAAATTTTAATTTTGATTCATCCTTTGCTTTATACTACAATTTCGACCAGACTTCGAACAACTTTTAACATTTATTGCTCCAAATTCAAAGATTAACATTAATTTTAACTTCATTCACTGACATTAGAATTTTTCTTTTAAACGTAGTATTCTGTTTAAAAAATTGACTCTGGAAATGAAACTTTTTGCCAGAGTCATGACTTCGACGAAATGAAATTACCTTATTTAATATTTTTTATTTTAGTGTTCACCGACTAACCTCATTAAGGAAATAGATAATTTTTTTTTTGTTTAAGCATTTTAAATTGTTTTATTAAATACTTTCTTGTTTAATAAGTCCGCTTAAATCGGACTTAAAACATATTTGTATTATTTTCTTTTGTTATAACTTAAATATTCAAACAAAACAAAAATTATTATTTCACTCCGAATAATACTGTTATTTATCATATCATATATTATTATTATTAGCACCGCGTCTTACTACCCGTTCGGGTTATACGCACTTACGCTAATGTGTGATGTTAGGGTGATTGTGAGATGACATTGAGGACCTACAGTATAACGTGGGATCTGATCCACGGCGGAGGCCTGGCATTTTACACATTCACAAGTTGTGATTAATACACATCTTGTCAGAGGTGAAGGAAGGGTTTATCAATCAGATAAATCTGTTCCGGGACCGAGGATTGAGCCCCGGACCCTCAGCACACAAGTCTGATACCTTACCCTTAGACCACCAGGTCACCCCTAGCAACAATATATTGAACTAAGTAACTAGGTGGAATGCCTTAGAAAAGGGACACTAGAGGTTTTCACCGAGTGTTTTAAATGGAAATACTTTAGATACAAAGTAAGAGAGATTCACCGAAATGAGATGGAGATTTGTTTTCAACGCACACTGTTTGTAGAGGTACCAAACGCCAGTTGAAACGGAGTTGGCTTTAGGAATGTGGACAAAGGTAGGAAATTCCGAGAAATCTGCAAGCACGTAGGGTAGAGTCGTATTAACATCGTAAGTAACCGAATAGTCTGTATTGCAAAGAATACAATAATAAACAATCATTTATTTTAGGTACTATTTTTTTAATGACGTCACTAGACTTAAAGTTAAATAGTAGACAGATTTTTTTTAACATCCCCCTCCTTTTAAAAATTACACCTTATTTACTTGATTAATAAATTATTTTTCAACACAATTATGATAAACAATGCAATACTTGACTTATATTATAAAGAGGTTTTAGTAAGATCTAGAAGAGATTTAATAAATTAATACCACTGTTAAATTTGTTGATTTATTTGGTAAGTTAAAAGTCGATAAATAAAGTTGAATAATTTTTACATGAAATAATAAAATTGATCTAAAGTAATATAATGTTAGCTTGAAAAAACTATACACAGAAAATATTGACTAAGCAGTGTATTATTTTAATTAACTGAATAATAAAATGTTAACAAAGAGTTTACTACTTGTGGAGATTCGGTTGAATAAAACATATATATATATAGACCTTATATATATATTCAAAAATAATATATTCAAGATAATATATTAAACATTATTCATGGGCAGATTTAAATTTGATTTTGAATTTTAGTAGGTACCGTGTTTAGTACCTTGTTCGGGTTGTACAAAAATTTACCAATAACGCTATTGAATTAAAGACGAGGAGGGTTTAAATTAGAGGAAGTTAACCCGCATTTGTGTGTAGGGAAAGTGGAAACCATTTGGAAAACACACCCATTATTCACTCGACTGAGATTCGAGCCCCAATCTCCCTGTCACACGAACAAGAGTCTAGAGTGAGAGTGACGCCTTCAATATGCTGCCACTGAAGCAGTTTTTTTTAAACTAATGGTACCCCCTCTGTAAGAGGTAAATCGTGACATAGACGTTAATCTCAAAAGCATTATTTAATTCTATTAAGCGTTATTTCAAAATATGGTTCACACAAAAAAAAAAAATACGAAAGATTACCTTACCACAATCCTATTATTTGTGTTTTACTATCCCCACAATCGTTCTGATTTAAAAGCTCAAAACTTAAAAACCCATCAAAATCTCGAACTAAAGTATTTCTGTTGATAACAATAATTTCTCTCTCTTATGGGAAACGATACAGTAAAAATAATAAGACTTTATTATTTATTGCTTTGTCTGTATATCGTATATGAACCATTTTTGCTTGATATGTTATAGGAGCGTGCATTAAATTAATTAAAAAATATATCTGTTAATCTTCTAATCATAAATAATAATTTTTATGAGGTATTTAACGTTCATTTTCTGAACCATTTATTGATATCAGCTCACGAACTATAAACTATATACACAGAACTCTGGTCTCACTTGTTAGGCACGCTAAACATTTATCTTGAAAGTTATCAGACTACTTTAAATACACAATATTCACAATATTTATTATTCATGGGTAGTTTTACTCATCGAATACCGACATATGACACGGTCTCATCGAGAAAGGACATAAATATTGTTTCTACTCAGTATTCGGTAGTGGAGTAAGGTTCGTAACTGGTGGGTGATCAAGTGATTTAACTGAATGTGATGTCGAGTAACAAATAACCAATTTTACTGTAAATAAATTTCAGATTACTTTTAACATGTGAAGAAAATAAAATGTTTATTGGGTAATTTTTGAGTAGGTATAATTTATAATTATTTATTAGCTATTTTAGATAATTTGGTATTAAATCATTTGAATGACAATTAGATAAAAAATCATAATAATCTGCCATCATTATGACTGCATTAAATGTTAATAATGTGTATAGTTATTCACATATTAAAAGGTTATTATTTAAAAGAAATATCAAATTTAGCTTGTTATACTAAAATGCCTTTAGCTTAGCAACGTATTATAAGGATGTCAGATGTTAGTTTACCGATTGTTTGGCGTTGTCTGGAAGGAACTAGGAACACTGTTACAGAAAAAAAATGATAGAAATATATTTTTCCACCAAATAGCATAAGAAACCAATTCATTTTCAGATATGAATTTAAAAAAATATATATATATATATTTGATTATGGCTAAGAAACCATTGGTTTTATAATAATATATTTCAAATAAAAGATGTATATCTTTAATAATACAACAATTTTTCAGTGGTAAGTTATTACGTATCTCAAATAGGGAGAAATAATTAAAATTATAAAGTTTCCCACGTGTAAGGTACTCTTAAAGTTATTTTCATAAGAAAATGAGGACTACCATCATGTTTATAGACATTATAACATTTGCTTTAGTTATGTTATTGTTCTTTTGTGGAAGGTGTTATTAGTTACGTATCAAGTTTAATATTGTGTCGCCACTTGTTATAATATCCTTTTGTAGCATGTTAAATGCACCCCGTTGGAACGCCATTTGTTATATTATCCTTTTATAGCTCCTCGGTTGGAATTAATTTATTATAGATTATATTATGCCCCACAGTAATTCGTCATTTCTATTGCGCAACAGTGTGCTTTACTTATGATGCCTCCTTTGTCTTATCACTAAACAAAAAATGATAACACGTTAAATAAAGTTTGATGTTACTTTATTCCATTAAAAGAAAAAACATGTTTGTGTTTTTATTTAAATTGAAATGCGATCATGTCGAGGGCCTAGCAACTAATTATCACCGAGCGCTTAAAATACGTTCATTAAAGACCGAACACACGTCTGTCTGTGACCACGACTGATTTCACAGTGAAGAGAAATTTCAAAATTACTGTATATATCTGAGCTCAATAGAAGCTTCTAGAAGGGACATTTTCTAACGGTGAATTACACACCTACAAACTAAAAAAAAAATATACCTCCTGCGTGGAGAACATTCTTCTAAAACAGTAAATTACTTTAAAAGATCTTAACTTGGTTGGATTACATAGAAAGGCATTAAGTGAGGTTCCAGTAGGTGCTGCCATCTTACCTCAGGGTGCACGTACTAGTAAATAATTTAGAGGAAGACGTGATTTAAGCGCCAAGTAATAGATTACGAAATTTAAATAAAGTAAAATATGTTTAATTATATGTAAAATTAGAATGATAAAAAAATGTTTTGAATATATAAATAATTAGAACGATAATATGGTCAATGCTTTCAAATACTCCTTAGCGTCAAATCAATTACATTACAACATGAACATTGTGTATGTATAAAAATGTATCAAAATATTTAAGGCAAATTTTGAGAAAATCAAGTTTTTTCTCCTTTTTCTCTCTAGTAAACTATCACTAAGCTTAGGGTTGGGTATTAAATTAAAAAAAACCTTAGATGGGCCTTAGGAAAATCCCAGATACCAAGTTTTAGCCCAATCAGTGAAATAGTTCTGGCTCTAGCCTGAGGTACAGATAGACGGTATTGCGAAAACCACTTTTTCGGTTCCAGAGTGTAATTAAACGTCGAATTACAGCAAATATCAAATTAAATTAGTTTCTGACAATCACAATACTTTCTTTCTCCTATGGGGCATAGGAAAGTAGGAATAATAGAGACCATTCTGAGTGGCTGAATAGGCAAAGCTGTTACTCTTGTTTTAAGGGGCCCATACACTTTCAGGACTGTTGTCAATATTAACCGTTCGTGATTATTATACAGGTTTCCCGTCGTGCTATTCCGTTTCACGAAAAAACACCTACACTCTCAGACTAACTTCTTTCCCTTACGTGACTCCCACACAGTTCTCCGTTCGTGATAACCGAACGGGAATCACGAATAAAATCTGCCCCAATACTTTCACAACTAGTCTAGTCTGCTCAACGCAGGCATTTCAATCCCGTACGTGATTGTGGGAACACCGGACTGGTTTTGACTCGCGTACGGGGGAATACTGTACCGGACCAGAGGCCACACACTCTCGGGATTGTCAACCATTCGGTTAATTACGACGGTAAAAACGGAAGAAAAATAACTGAGATTTAATTCTGTTAGGGATACCCGATCGTGATAATTTTGTCGGTATTGTCCCACGCATACACTCCCGTGATTTACCGTACGTACAGCTTAATCGCAGCGAGAAGCGTTGAGAAATAAATTAATTGAAGCCCGTCACTGGTTGTGATTCTAAATATTTTTATTACATCCAAAATAAGCTTCAATGTTAATGTTTTTACATTTATTATTATTAACAAATTAGGATTCAATAAAATGTGTTTATTTTGTAACCTTAGATTCAAGGACGTATTCAATAATATATTTAACAAGTAGTAGCAAGATTAAACCTTTCAATATACAGGATGGCCAAGAGCAACATGAGAATTAGGGGAAGGATATTAGGCTGGTTGTAGAGTGAGTTATAATTAATGTTTTAAATTGATCAAAACCAGTAAATTATCCTCATTAAATATACATAAAACTTGTATTTTAATATGCCATATATATATTTAAATCATTTTTATCAATGTTCCTATCAATGTATATTCTCTGGGGTATCAGTTTTTCTCACAGGTGGACAATATGTTCCCTTCAACCCAATTGGGAGCTCCACTCATTCATAGATTTATCTGATTGCCAAACCCTTCCTTCACCTCTGACAAGCCGTGTATTAATCACAACTTGTGAATGTGTGGAATGCCAGGCCTCCACCGTGGTTCGGATCTCACGTTAAACATTAGGTCCTCTATTTCATCTCACAATCAAATCACCATCACACATTAGCTTAAGAGCGTTTAACCCGAACGGGTAGTAAAACGCGGTGATAATAATAATAATAATAATAATAATAATACACCCATTCTTAAATCATGGTCCCAAAATAAACCTTGTATTGTCATTATGATGATAATTTTAACTAAGGCTTAGGAGAAATAACGTTTATAAATGTTTTGACATTTTTTATAAATAATATGTTTTTATAACAAATCAACAAAATTAAATATAACACTCATTATTTTAAATAATGAATATCTCGTTGCATTTGTAAAGCAATAAAAATGTGTCTGAATTGATTAACTATCTAATTATATTTTTGTATTTCAGACCTGTATCCACAAAAGTTGATGAAAATGCACACAAAGCACATTTTAATTACAGTGTATTTATTTGGTTTTATAAATACATTAGTGGTAAATAGTCTCGAAATAAAATCAACTATTTCGGAACTAAAAACCAAAACCAAGATTATTATAAACAGTTTCTTAAATGAATCTCTTTATTTACTTGTGATTGGAACTGATGAATTATCTAAGGATGAAATAACCTCAGATATATTCCAACATATCCATAGAGATAATCCTGTTCCAGTGTTATCTCTGCAAGATTATTTGGTAGATAATGAACTATTTGCTGCGTTTCAGAGAAACGATAACATAGAGAATAATGTTGGATTCCTCTTTATCACCAGTAAAACAAGAGGGGGATGTTTTGTTAATAGCAACTGGACGGACTCTTCATTCTGGAACCCACGAGCTTTCTTCCTTCTGGTCGTAGAGGAAACTGACAAGATGGCGGACATGTTGCGAGACTGCTGGGAGAACTTTAATATACTCAACTTGGTAGTTATATTCCAGTATGGAGTTTCATTTGATTTTAATAACATGAATAAATCTATGAGAATTAACCCGGTAACACGCACAATAACTTTCAATCCATTTGTGCCTACTAGGAATATTATTAATATTTCTAATAAAAAGTTGAACGTCTCAAGTAAAATATTTTCCAAATAAACTTTGTGATACTCATGGATATAAAATAACTGCCACCACGAGATCAATGTCGGTATATCTAAAGAAGAGTTGGGATATTGAAGGACAGGAACATGTCGAAGGGCTTGATAAGGATATATTTAATATATTATTAGATAAATTAAATGCATCTTTAGTTTACAAACCATATGAGAATAAGGAGTTTAAGTTTAACCCTCATAAATATATTGTTTTAAATTCGGAGCCACTTCGAATGACTATGTTCAAACAAATGTCCTACCCTCATTATGATATTTGCTTCACTTTAATTACACCAAAAGCTCCAGAAATACCAAGATATATGAATATATTTCTAATATTTACTAAAGAATCATGGCTATTGTATTTTATCACTGTAATTTGTATAGCAGTTGTTTGGAAGTCTATCTCACACATTGATATTTTAGAAAACAAACAAGAGTATCTTAAAGATAAATTCTACGAAACATTAAGTATAGTGATTCTTGGATCGACAGAATGTAAGCCTTCATTTTTCCCACAAAGGTTGATACTTATTATTGGTCTAATCTTAAATATAGTAATTAATAATTCATATCAGGGTTGCTTAACAAGCTACTTGAGCAGTACGAAATATCTACCCGATTTCAAAACCTTTGAGGAGGCCGGCTATTCTGGCTTACCAATATCTGTATTCTTGTCAGTTAATGAATTGGCGGAGCTTAGTGAAAATGTCGATTTAAATGATAGTTTGTCAAAACAATTATTTAGAAAGTTGATTGTAAAAGAGGATGAAGATATTGCCCTTGATTGGATTGCCTACCACAGAAATATGACAAGAATCTCATATAAAACCCCAGCTAGAGCAGTCGCAAGCCTGTTGAAGTACTATAAGGATGATTCTCCTCTGCTTCACGTGTTGGATAACTGCTATTTCTCAAGTTATGCAGCCATAAACATGGGTGACCGAAACTCACCCTTCACATCAATATTTAGTACAATACTTCAAAGACTTTGGGAAAGAGGAATAATAAATAAATTGAGAAAGGACTTTGTTAGCGGCACCCCAAGAACTTCAGTGATAACTAAAGCTGTTCCGAGACCAAAGGTTTTAACGCTAGATCATTTACAATCACCATTTTACATTCTATTCATTGGTCTTTGTTTAAGCATTATCGTATTTATTTTAGAGAAATGTTTGAACAAGTCTTCATGAAAATTTTACAAAAAAATTCTAAAAGAATATTTGAAAGTAAGGAGTGGTTTTAATGAATATTAAGAATTAGATAAGTTAAATTAGATAATTAATTTATAAATAAAGCCGTTAATAAAGGGGTTAATGTATTACGTGAAATAGACAAGCACTATAATTTACCATTTAAATAAAATGTCCATAGAAAAACATAGTGTATGAACAATTAGATAAAACTACAATGCATCATCAACTAAAAATATAATGCTCAAACTAGTTGATGAATACTCTTAAAACATAGGTTGACACATTAAAATATTATTACAAAGAATATAATCTACAATATTACGTTATATGAACAATGTCCTTGAGTCCAAATTTGTTTTGAAATTAAAGAATAAAAATTAATTTAACATCTGCTACTGATTATTTAATCAGTTGGAGTATTTATGTAATGTAGAATGATCTAATTCTTATCTGTGTTTGTGTCCCATTACTTCATGTTGACATCCATTACTGTAAAAAGTCTGGATTACGTCATTCCGACATGTTTCGGTACTATGGTACCATAATCATGAATACTTCGAACCAAATTAAAGAAGGCATGGAGATTAATTAAGATTAAAGGGTATTATAAGAAGTATTGTTAAATATCATTAATATGTTGTAAAAATAGTAAAGATAAATTACTAAAATAAACAAGTTTAGTTGCGAAGTAGCGATAAACTCGATTTGTTGTTACGACAACTAGAAATTTATTAAATAAGATGTGGTCGGGAGGGAGAAAATATGTATAAAAACAAAAGACGTGTGACAAGCAAACTATAAAAAGGGTAAAATTTAAAAGAATGGTGTAAAAATATTAGGTTATGAAAATACTATTGAACCAATTGAGTGCTAATGATCTGCGGAATCAAGGATGGTGACAAGGGGTGAGACTTCTTGTTTCCGTAAAAGACGTATAATAAATGTTGTATTTGCTAAGTAAATAGTTGTGTAATGGATAAACTATTCAAAAAATACTATTTGAGTCCTTTTTAAAAATATTGTATATACATTTTTTTTAATGTTATAGTAGACTCTTTCTCAAGATGTATATCGTTACATTCTTTTATAGTAATATAATCTTAAATCGCTTATTTATTAATATTTATCTGTGTTCCTTTGATTAAGTTGTTTGATTATATTTTTTAAGAACAATAGAAATACCACATTCGTTTAGTAACTTTTATTGTTTTTATCAACTGTATAGCAAATAGCAGTTATATTATTATTAATAGTATAGTTAATTAGCTATTTTCGTGCTACTTATAAGTCGTAAATGCATTGTGACATAAAATATTATAATGAGTATTGTAATTTAATGATAATTAATAGAATATAATTGTATCTATAATTTGGATAACATTGACTAAGAAACACAATCATAATGTAACAAAGTGATTTTACGTGATATTATGTTTAATATTGGTACATGTTTTATATGTGAATTATGTTGTTTTTTACTAATTTAATTTAAACAATTATTTATTTTATTCTTATAATTTCTAGATACACTGTAAATAAATACATTATTGATTTAAACTCATAGATAAACATTTACTTTTTTTTCACATAAACTATCAATTAGTCTACGTAAGTAATTTATAACATAATATAATCTACTCAAGCTCCATGAAGTTAAAAGTTTGAATACCAAGATATGTAATGAGTCATTAATTCATATGAAATATAAAGCTATAACATGTTATTATTATTAGCACAGCGTCTTACTACCCGTTAGGGTTATACGCACTTACGCTAATGTGTAATGGTAGGGTGATTGTGAGATGAAATGGAGGACCTACAGTTGTGGAATCCGAACCACGATGGAGGCCTGGTATTCCTCACATTCACAAGTTGTGATTAATACACATCTTGTCAGAGGTGAAGGAAGGTTTTGGCAATCAGATCAATCTGTGCCGGGACCGAGGATTGAACCCCGGACCCTCTGCACAGAAGTCTGACACCTTACCCCTAGACCACCAGGTCACCCTATAACATGTTGTATACTACTAATGGTAATTCCATCAATGGCGGCTGATTATCACATTAAACTGTATTCCAAACGTTTTATAAGAAATATTCAATGCAATAGGCCTCCTTCGACTTTCTAGTCAAAGGTTTATTGGTCAAAACATATCAAATTTTCTTATATTTTGGCTTTCAGTGTTTAACTTAAGGGAAAATTAAGATTTTCTCCATATAAACCAAGATGATAACTTTAAAATTACCCCCCTCTTCCAGCTCTTTATGTCTATCTCAATAAAAATAATAGTAGAGATAAACAATACAAACAAACTACAACAATTGTTTTATTTGTTGTATACACTTATTTTCCCTATTTTTTGTATCTTTCACAATACCTAATTAAGAATTGAATTTTTATTATTTTTAATATAAAATGAATATATTTTAAACCAAGATTCAGCTATACAACAATCAGTGTTTCCATGGTAATTTAATTAAAAACAAAACTAGTGTAAACTCCAGTCACGCTAGGAATTACTCTCTGAAAGGTCTTTTTTCTTACCAATATCCTACTATATAATAGATTTCTGGTAGGGAAAAAGGCCTTTCAGAAAACAATTCCTACGGTGAACAGACTTTAGTAGTGAAATACTCATCACTCATCAGGAAAAATAATCCATTGCACTTGATTGAAGAGAGGAACCGAAATTAACTTTTTTGAGAAAAATGGGGTCTATGCATTGCAATGTTCCTTTAGCTAGTAACTACATTTGGGAATAGAAAGGACTCTAAGATACTACAAGATACTGTAATATTAACTTATGGTTGAAAGTATAAAGGACCCAATTAAAACTATTCCCATAGAAGATACAGCCATGACAAATTATGGTTGAAAGCAGAAAGTACTCTAGTAACACTACTGCCGTAGAATATACAGGTAAGGTAATTTATGGTTGAATGGGTTTCGTAATTTTTCTATTTCTTGCACTATACAAATTGAGTAAAAATTTTAAAAGTTATTATTTTAAATCTAAGAAAAATATCATATTTACCTAAATATAATCACTATATATAAGAGCCCGGTGCTACCCGGGTGAAGTAAATTGCCTTTTTTTAAAAATTTTATTTGGATTGAAGAATGTAATATCTCCTCTGAGAAGATTTTAAATAAAAGACCAATTTCTTGTATTTTCAAAAACACAGAACATGGAGACCTTTTAAAGATCACTGAACGGTGATCTTAAGATTAAATTCTTAAGGCATATAATATAGAAAGAAGAAAGAAAGAATATTTGTACCCTCAGATTCTCCTAACTACTTATGCAAAGTTTCATTTTTTTAGGTATATTGGTTCTGTATTAAACCACACAGTCTTCACGCATCCTAAGGTGTAAACATCGCAATATATATAAAATTAAAAATAAACGCCCGGGATGCTAATCCACTAATTTTCCTAAGCTATCAATCAAAATTATGAAGTTCATGTTTCTTCATTTTGCATCCTTCTGCACTGGCAATCACGCAGTTTAAGACTTCAGTCTCACATTATGTGTAACTTCACCATAATAACGTCGGTCAAGCCAAGTTTCGGCTTTTGTTAGAAAGAACAATAGAAGTTAGTTACTATAATTACTAAAACAATTTTAATGTATTCATACTGCAAGTCATGTGATATACAGTTGTTAATTTTGATAGCTATTATTAATACCTATAAAATAACACAAACAATATAGTAAAATAGTATCAATGTTGGCCGCAAAGAAATATGTTTGAATTTTCTCTACTGTTCTTTCAACCAAAATCAGGGTGTACCTACCTCAATCGATATTCAGAGTTTCTAATGTGTCAGCCCACAATGGATGTAAGAAAAAGGTCTAAGCATTCCCTTTACTGTTTATAAAGCTTAAAATATCTTGGTTATTTGAGTTTAAAACACGTTTCCAAGTGGTCACGCATTCTAAGTCATTAGGCTCTTTATATTCGATTTTTTTGAAAATCTTCTTGAGGTTCACACTCTTGGGCTTCATTAAGTGCATATAAAAAGTTTCGCCTTTATAATATATTTCAATGTTTATGAATCCACAAAGAGGTTGACATTGTGTTTAAGGTGTCATCGTATCAATATAGTCAACTTAAAATTATTGAAACACTACGAACTCAGATATTTGGTTCACAATATCCCAAGTTCACCAAAACTGAACTTAGGTTTTCCCTTAACATTGTGTGAAAGGGATATTGACAGCAAAATAATAAATCACAATAAATTTTATTGAAATCTATTATCTCTCATTTAGATAGTTGAATGTGTGCTGTCACTTGCTGTATATTGTTTTGTAAATACATTTTTTGCATCATCTCTGGGTGTTTTTTTACCACACATTTTCCACAACAAACAGACTTAATAGCCTTTGAACAGTCCTTGCACCATCTAACACCTCTACCATTGTCGGGGAAGCTTCAACAGAGGCTTCATTTGGTGTATTCTAATTCGTTAAAACTTAGTCTATATCAATAGAGTATTTAATTCCAAAGGAAATGTTAAACACGAAATTGAAGTATCATCTTATATGACACTATGTCATCTTCCTCAAACGCTAAAACAGTTTTCGATCTGTAGAGTGGCCAATGACACACTCTTAGATAGCTTGTTCACATAGGCTGGTTACACACCAACATATTGTATTTGTTAGCACGATGGAGGACCAATACCTTTCAGATTGGCGAGTCGAATCACCCCGAGTCTAGCCGAGTCTAGCCGAGTCTAGCCGAGTCCAGCCGAGTCTAGCCGAGTCCATCCATGATGAGGTAGATTACAGATTTCGTCAGTCTAGCCGAGTCAGGGTAGGGCCAGACTGGGAGAGTGAGCGAGCACGCGAGCGACAAAAAAAAAGAACACATTGGTTTTATTGATAGGTGGCCAGACTAGAGCTCGCGATTGAGCGACATGCTTTAAAGATAGAATTGGTTCTATTTTTCAAGTATAATTATCGATAGGTTTAGCACACTTGCTACTAACGGCCTAATTTAATTAGTAAAACCATAAACTATATATATGTTATATGTTAAAATACTTCAATATTATAATCAAAGTAGGCCTTTACAAATAAGAGTCACCATTAGCGTAGAGAGAGGATGGGAAAACCACAATAATAATCAGCCTCAGGTCACTGAGCCAAGACATGAACTTTTGCCTTTTCGTCAAAAAACATCAACAGGGTGACCTGACGGTCTAGGGAAAAGGTGTCAGACTTTTGTGTTGGGGGTTCGGTGTTCAATTCTCGTTCCCAGCAAAGATTTATCTGATTGCCAAACCCTTCCTTCACCTCTGACAAGACGTACATTAATCACAACTTGTGAATGTGTGGAATGCCAGGCCTCCACCGTGGTTCGGATTCCACGTTAAACTGTAGGTCCTCCATTTCATCTCACAATCACCCTACTATTACACATTAGCGTAAGTGCGTATAACCCGAGCGGGTAGTAAGACGCGGTGCTAATAATAAAATAATAATGTATTTATGAGGTTGAAAAGAGGAATGAGGAATATCAGAATGTGAAGAAACTGACTTTGTTATCATCACTCCATTTTGAGATCTTGACCTCAGTTAGAGTAAAGATAAAATAGTGCCCCCAACCTTAAATGTGATAAGATCTAACTAAATAGAGTGTTATTATGAATCAGACTAATAACATATTAAGTATTTAAACGCCAGAAGGATGGATACTTCTATATTAAAGATTTTTAAAATAATCATATTTAATGTATTCAGACAACTTAAGGATACATTAATCGCATTAAATATATTCAAAATAATTATATATTTTATATTTAAACAATAGAATAATTTATTAGTTTTATTAAAGATTCTTAAAATAATCATATATTGTGTTTTAAACAATGAAATAATACATTAATTGTATTAAAGATAGTTAAACTAATTATACACGGTGTAATTAAACAACTAAAAAATTAGTTAATTCTATTAATATTGCTGGAAAACTTGAAATTTGTGACTTTGATAACACTATATATATATATATATATATATATATATGTTGGTTATAAAGGAACACAAATTCAAGAAATCATAATCTTGTCCCTAGTATGGTTTATCTTTACGATCAATATAAGGAACTTAAAGTACTTCATTGAATTTATTCCCCACATGGTGTTTTCTAAATCTCTCTCAAAACAGATTCTGTTTCCTTAAAATTTCCCTTTATTATTCTATTCCCACCTAGTTTATACGTTATAGGTTGCTGAAAATCCTTGGTAGTAATAATAATAGGGCTAATATAGTCTTATTACGTTGCCAATGTTGCTGTGACTTGAGTGATTTTCTCCCAGGGGTGCCAACCTGTCGTAACTAAGCCATGTTTCTCATACCAACCCTGTTTCAACTCCTGCCCCTTCCCTTAGTAACTACATAGACAAAGTATATTTCCTCTATGGTAACTACTCCCTTATCAAGAACACGTGTTTGGATAAGTTCGGTGGTACAGTCTGAGAACGAAATATAATAGACCCTTGACAAAAATCAAGAATAAAACTCTTAATAGATAGATATATTTATTTATAAATAAATATCAACTCTTCTGGGGAATTAAAGTCCGAGAGATACTCTTCGGTGGCCGCATGATATAAGGCGTCACTTTTACAATAAACTAGGCTTCCGATAATCTGGAGATTGAGGTTAGAATTCCTGCTGTGCATAATTAGGGGGTCTTTCCTAAAAATTTTTTCCACCATAGTTTAAAAAAATTTATATTTGAGGTGTTTAACGTGCACCTTCTGAAACGACTGTTTATATCAGCACACGAGAATTTCTACGAGCTAGAGCGAAAAGGCCTACATATTTTACCGAGAAAGGTATTTTCACATACCTTTCAGAGTTCTTTTACATGCCACAATCGACGACTTAGCTTCCCCTCCGATAGAAGCTGTGTTAAGGATTTTTATCGCTCAATAAAAATCCGTCGACCCTGGCTGGGTTTGAACCTTTACCCCTACCTTTACTACCTAGCCTTTATTGAAATGCTAGTAACTTTCTCTAAATTTCAAACTTCCTCATCCTCAAAACTTTAGCGTAATTAGTGGGTCCTACATGTAATAAATATCCTAATGGTGCGGTGCTAATAGATAAAATAAAACCCACAATACGTCTGTCTACTTTTGCACACAAACATAATTAATATTCTTTACTACACGCCTTAGTACCCGTTCTGGATAATCTTATATTAACACTGATATAATAAGAATATAAAATTTAGATTATTTTATTGTTAAAAATAAGGTTTCTCGATTGTTATATTAAGAATACAAAGAACTCCACTTCATTATATTTGTGATTTAAGTTTAATCTGCTAACTATTTTCCCAGCTACTCGTTTCAGTGTTTGCATGGTCTAAGGCGTCACTCCAGTCACTGTCAATAATTGGGAGATCAAGGGGATCGGGGTTAAAATCCTGGTTGGGTCTACCTAGAGTGGTTGACTTCAGGAGTCTTGGGGGTAAAGTGCTCGCCTCAGGACCCAGTGTTAGTGTGTTCGAACGCATCTAGGGTCGAATGATTTATTTATCTATATAAATCCGTGACACAACTTCCTATAGAGGGGAAGTAAAGCCGTCCATCCCGTGTTGATTGTGACATGTAAAAGAACCATGGAAATTATGTGAAAATACCTTTCCCTGCAAAATTGGTCTAGGCTTTTTTGCTCTCGCTCATAGAAAATTCTCGTGTGCTGATATAATCAGTCAATTCATAAAGTGCAAGTTAAATACCTCAAATAATAATAATAATAATAATAATAATAATAATAATCAACTAAAGAGTTTTATTTCTAAATGGTTTTGTCACTTTGCCTCATTGTAAACGTGGGTGCACTTGGTCTAAATTTATACTCACTTATCCTTAAAACATTGGCGTAATTAGTACATGTATGTATAGCCCTAACTGGTAGCGGGTAGTAAGAGGCTGTGCTAAAAATAAAACTTTCCGGTTAATCCACACCCAGGGATAACACCTAATTTAGTTGGGTGAATACAGTTGGGATCAGACGCCCCAATCGTAGTGCGGTGACCTGGAGTCTTCATTATAATACAGTGGATTCGTGACCAGTGAAAACATTTTATCTATTTATCTTTAATCAAATGCAACAAAATTGAATAACTACTATTTTAAAATAAGGTAAAAGCAACTTCGCTGTAATTTGGTAAATAAGGCATGAAATCACACTACCGTGCAATTTCTGGCTATTTCCAGAAATGACTATTTTCCGGGAAATTTTGAATTTGAGATTTTCTGCACTTGTGGTTCGCGGTGGAGGGGTTGACTTGTAAAGGTAGCAAGCATTTAGAGCCAATTATATATTTTATACCTCAAATAGTGTCAAATGGTGTTAGCAAATACTCGGGTGGATCTTAAAATTATTTAATTAACTTATTGATTTGTTTTAGAACTGCGTCTTACTACCCGTTCGGTTTAGACAATTATATACTAATTACGCTAATGGTTTTAGGGATAAGGAATTTTATATCTAGGGAGACGTGGACCTGTATTTGTGTGGAGGCAGAGTGGAAAACTATTTAGGAAAAACCACCTTCAGTGCACCTGACTGGAATCGACCCCTGATCTCCCCGTCTTCGGCAGTCTAGTCCAATATGAGAGTAGTGCGTTAGACCAAGTGGCCATTGAAGTGGGTATTTAGTTATTTAGGAAAAGTATGTATAAAACATACTAACTTGCTTGACCAACTTTTCCTGAGATCTCTTTTCATGTGTTGTCCTTCACATATTGGTCCCGGTACACTGGCGAAGATATGTAAAAAAATTGATGGGTGCTTTGCCACCACTTTAACTAAATATTCGTCCTCTTCTATGGAGAAACCTTGGACTATTCTCAAATCCAGCTCAATGAAACACAAAACTAAATATAACTCTATTAAATAACACGTCTGCTTGGTGGTGCTCTCGAAGCAGTATGGACGCAGATGCAATGTAGAGAAGCTGGACGCTCACTCTGGTTGCCAGTCGCAGTCGCCTCGAAGGAACTGGACACATAACAAACTATGGAAACCAGTTCGCTGGTTGCAGACGCGAGACGCGCTGAGGGAATCCTACCTTAAATCGGATGGGTAGTAAGTTTCGTTGATAAAAAAAATACACAAAACATTTCAATCAAGAACACAATAAATTTTACGTCTGCTGTGTGTACTGGATTTTAATTGACTTGAGCCTATAGTTTTATTCTCATTGGTTGGAACATCTTGAATTCAAGGACTAGCCCTCTATGCTCAGCTAAGTACATTAAAAAAAAATCTTTGACGTCATACCGCGAGCTGTACCAGCCCAGTGGCCACCGTACGTTGGTGAAAGTAGTGCTAACATTTGCGGGTGGAGGGTGTCATTTGGTAAACACGTCGGCCATAATGACACTATCACACATATAAGTTTGCAGCGCTGCTTTCTGACATTGTTTTGCAGTGCTGCAGGATTATCATGTAATATACCTGAATGTTCAGTGGAAGTATCAGAAAGCTGGCATCGCGAATATCAAATGAGTTATGACACTGTCTGATTGGATGACTGCTTTCTGCGCCGTGTAATCGGCTTTCTACTCTTCTAACTGCTGGAATGGGTTACCGCGCATGATCAAGCCTAGAAAGAAGCAAAATATCACATTTTTTTTTATGATCGAACTGTTGCAAGGAATCTTAGTGTGATACTTAGCTTCTCATGTGATATGACTTTTCTCTTAGCGGTATCTTGCGTAGTCAACCGCTTGGACACGATGGACAAACGATGCTTGTAGGTGTCTTCATTAATACGTAGTTAATACCAGAACTCATCATCATTATCTAATTTAAACAATATCATCACAGTGTTCCGTTTCAACATAAATGTCTACTCCACGCACGTTTCTTTCTGCGTTTCACAATACCACGAGATTTAAAACTCCGATAGTACCAGTACAATAGAAGAAAATCTTCATCCTCTTGTTGTTGGCGAGACATCTTGGCACGAAGTGAACCAGCACAAAAAGTGTGGACTGTAAGATACCTCCCTCTCCACAGAGCTGCAAGATGATCATTCGTCAGAAAGCAAATCCCAGGTTTGTCAGCTCGCAGCGTCGCAAAACTACTTCATAAAGAAGTGGTGCAAACAGCTACGTGTGATGCGGCCTTTAATCTCACTTTTATGGAGCGGAGCCGCTGCTTATTTAATCAAGTAGTTCCTCATTTGTCCTCATGAAGCTGAGTTGATCTGTTTCCAGAGCCACTGCCTCACAGAAAAATTTGGAAGGGCCGGGGATTGAACTCGGGACCTCTGGATATATATACCCAGGAACTCTGACCACTAAACCACAGAGGCATCCACTCGTCACATGAGAAATTAAAATTTTAAACATCGCTATGTATTGTGCATTATTCACTATGTATCGATAATGAACTTCTTCTTTGAGAACCATGTATGTTTAAACTTGTTACGTAGTATGTGCTATGCACTATTCGCTATCAATTAATACGGTATGCACGAATATAGACTCAGCCTTAATTAGTTGGGAGAGGGTCTCTTAAGAAGAAATGTATAGCGATGTTAAGTAAGATCAATCATTTCACTATGATGGGGAAAAAAATGTCTGGTTGAATAAATCTAATCTTAAAGTACCCTCCTAGAGATTGGAACTTAGGTCCCCCGTTGTAGGATCCAACTTCTGCGTGTGACAATGTAAGCTTGATATGTTTCTAAGTGGATAACTAGTGGAACTGACAAGACCTTTCTTACGGTAAACTTTGAACAGTCGCAATGGAAGTGTCTTTGTCGAGCTAACAACATGCGGTAAAGGAGTAATTTTGCTTTTCAAACTGTTAAAGGGGGCAGCCTCAGTAAATGAGAAATTGCATTTTGCTTTATCACGATATTTACTTATACAATGTTTTTAGATCCAATACTGTTTTCAGCTGTTGGTGGTCTTGTGAGTAAAAGGCTCGCCTCAAGAACCAATGTTAATGTGTTCGAAATCAGGCAGGGTTGACAGGTGTTTTTTTTAGCGATATATTATGTATTTATTTAACACCATTCGGGTTATACGCCTAAGTACTATTGTTATTCAACGTGGACCTCGGGATGAAAGGATTGAGGAATCTCCCAGAAATGTCAGGTTTATAATAATTATAATGAGCTCAGAGGGCCTATTCCCGAGGCGTTTCAAGATTAAATCGAGACGTCGAATCTCGCCACACTCTAATTGAACTCTTAATTTTATTACGTAAAATCACTTTATTCATCGAATCTCGCCTTAATCTATTTGAACTAGTAATTTTATTACGTAAAATTAGTTTCTTCTTTATTATTATTATTATTATTATTATTATTATTATTATTATCATCATCATCATCACCGCGTCTTACTTGCCGTTCGGGTTTTCTTCTTCTTTAAAATCTCGAAATTCATGTTTGTGTTGTTTACTATCGTACTATCGTAGTTTACAGTGCAAACATTCCAAACTTCCGAGAAGAAATTTGGTGATTTATGTTGCACTTTAAATTTTTATGAACAAAAGCTTTAGCTATTTCAACAAGAGAAGTACGAAATACTTTTTTTTTTAGTTTCATCTCGGTTACGTTTGCGTGAGTGAAAATGTTTTGTGTTTTTGTGTTTGATATGGATTTTTTTTTTAAATACCCAGCACGTGTACATGTAGGTTTTTTCATTAATCCCTTGAGGTATTCGGTTAGATTTATATCACAACTGATTTTTCAGCCTGGATTATTTTATTTTTTTCACTTTGCTCGAAAGCCTTTTCACGTTCACGAAATAATCGTGGCTATTTATATTAGATTCATTTTAATATAATATTATTTAATGTCTCTGATCACAAAATAGAAGAGTATCAGTGTTCTATTTTAATACACTTTATTTTAATACTATTTAAAGAATACGACAACAAAGGTAATATTTAAATTTATAAAATATGAACATCTCCTGGAAAATATGGGTACCTGGAATGTCCGAAACTAAATCATAGATTGGTCATTGAATAGTTATATATATAAGCCATCCATTTTGTTGAGTTGTAATAAATAAGAAATAGACAGTTATTACATGTTGGTTTATTTAACCATGCATATGTAGACTTGTAAAGTGACCCCACTCAGGCCATTTTACAGTTGTTTGAAAAAGATATATAGTACTTAAATAACTAAAATATGTTGGGTACTGAAAATAATAATTAATGCAATAATGATCTTAGGGTGGCCACCTTACCCACCCTTTTCCTATATCTGGTTGAGACAAGATGACCCCCTATACCCCCCTTCATCTACTACATGTGACATTTTTTGCTTATGTTTCCCCTCTTTTATCTTCCATTCTTCTTTTCCTGTGTCAGATCCAGTCTCTACAAAACAAACTGTTACTTTCGAGCTGTAATGGGAGGCAGTTTGAAGACAGAGTAATAGAGAAATTATTTAGAGATTCCCCGTCATTAATCACCGCATCGACACGCTTTGGACAAGACAGGGTGGAGGGTGGATAGGGGTAAGGTGGGGGAAGAGTCACCCCATTCATTCATTTTCAAAAGGGCTTCCTGCGAGAAAGAGAGAAGGAGAAGGGTTTAATAATGACGGATTAGTGAGTGTGTGGAAAATGCATTTTCTCGCTCCTCTCCTGTCAACTTTGTGCTATGAGGTAGCAAATCATTAGTCATTCACGTCAGAAGATGAAAAACCAACTGTGATAAACTCTTGTTTTAATTCCTTTTGTTGATTTTCTTCTTGTTTTTTTTCATCTTTGAAGAAATTTTAAATTATACTAACTTACTTGAGCTAGTCCAGTAATATTTTCTGGTTTAATTTAATCCTAATTACTTATTGTTTTCTATATTACTCTAGACGTTCTCAATTGAATCCGGTTAGCCATACAGCATTCCGTTATCACTGCTAGATTTATTGTATATTAAGGTAAATGAGAGAGTAAGAGGAATAATAAAGGGAAAATCAGGACAGGATAGAGAAGGCATGATTAAGGTGGTCTGGCCATGTGGGAGGAATGGAGAGGGAAAGTCAGGACAGGATAGAGAAGGCATGATTAAGGTGGTCTGGCCATGTGGGAGGAATGGAGAGGGAAAGTCAGGACAGGATAGAGAAGGCACGACTAAGGTGGTCTGGCCATGTGGGAGGAATGGAGAGGGAAAGTCAGGACAGGATAGAGAAGGCACGATTAAGATGGTATGGCCATGTGGGAGGAATGGAGAGGGAAAGGATGTCCAAGAGAATGTTGGCTATGGCGGTGGGGGTTAAGAGTCCTAAAGGAATACCAAGGGACAGATGGTTGAAGGGAGTAAGGAGGAGGATGGAGAAGAAAGGAGAGGACTGGACTAAGGTGGCGGGAGAGAGGTGGTGGGAAGAAATAAGGCGGTAGAGAGGCCTATGTACCAAACAAACGCACCCAGTGGCTGGAAGCTGTTCATGATGATGAGGATGATTAATGTTCTCTATTGTATTCGGTTTGGCACCCATGACTCGGTTAGCCAGTGACAGTGAAAGGTAAGTATCGGGTAAATGATAGCTAACATAGCAATGCCAAGGTTAGATGGAATGAAACAAGAGCCTAGGTCAGTATTCTTTCAGGGTTTTTTTTTTAGCAAAGACTGTTTTTGGCCAAATTAAAATTTAATCTTGCATCAGCATGTATTATTAGTTTAATCCTCTATATCTTGTCATCTTAACGGTTCTCTATTATATGTTATTGCTCTATTATATGTTATTGGCATGGTGTAATTTGGTCATGACTTATTCTCCTCATTTAAAAAGTTTCTCTGGAAATGTCGGTATACTCGTGACCAATATTCAAGCACCTATTCATATTACTATTCGCTGAAAATCAAACTAAACGTATCTATTATAGCAGCATTCTATTTATTTTGGCTGACAAAAAGGTGTTTAATATGGACACCATAAAAAATAATATACCTTGATTGGCGTTGCCTTCCACCGTAATTTAAAATCCCTCTCCTTTGAAATTTTGCCAACACTACAATCCTTCCATCGTTCCTCTTTTTATTCAACGTGGACCTCCGAGAGGAAAGGATTGAGGAATCTCCCAGAAATGTCAAATTTAATTTTTTCGCTAGTTACAATCGGTCTGCCACAAGACGAAACTTATCGGACAGCTCAAAATCTACAGATTATATTATATGTGGCTAAGTGATTAGAGTTATTGAGCGTATGTATCTAAATCCTGGTTCGACTCCCAGTGGTAGTGACGTAAACATTTTACCATATAAGATTTAGTAGTTCGTTCTTCTCTGGTATAACTTAATGAATACTAATCCATCACAGACTCTGCCTTAAAATATGAGTAAAGAATGACCCTGGGTACAGGAAGATTCCTGGATAGCTCAGAGGTTAGAGCATTGACGTATTAAGTCAAAGGTCCCGGGTTCAAGTCACGTGTCCATGTTTCATTTTTCAATTTCAGGATTATTACTAAAGAACACAATTTACAAACGAAATTCACTCCAAAATAGAAACAGTACAGTCCCTGTCAATAAAAAAAAGATCAGCCTTGCTGTAAATAGAGCCCTATACACTTAGATACAGTAGAACTTTGGGAGGAAGAACTTATTAGAAGATGAACCTTATTTCGGAAAATATTGATAACATTTTACTATATTATTAGTGTTATTTTATAAGTATCGATAATATATATCTAAAGTGACAGCTGCAGCTCACATGACTTGATGTATGAATGCGTGAAAATAAATTTAAATTTTTTCTAGCTGTCATATGAAAATTGGACTGTAAATAAGCAGACGTGCTACTTATTGATTCAATGTTATTTAGCTAGCGAATAATATCTAGGCAGTAAGACTGGTTAGGTTATATTACTTCAGGTGAAGTTGGGATGTCATGTGCAGAAATAATCTGATTGGTTAAGATGTTCACGTTAGCTACTACTAACAAATAAAAATACTATACATAACATGTGTTCATAAGCTAAGATACGTGCTCTGCACCAGTAACTTTTGAAAGGGGAGATTAATTTGAACAGTTCAAAGGTTAATATATTATGTTTTAATCACTATTGACTACCTGTTTGTGTAAATATATACAATTACATACTTACATAATATAACTACACATATCCAGCTATACTAAGGTCAAGTTATATAAGCCTCTATAATAAAGTTTTTTCTACGGCTATCCGACTATACTCAAGGCCATGTTTTATAGAAACTCCCACCAGTTCATTACATTCCGAAAGGGCACTTAGACCTAGATAAGGGCCACGTCCAGCCAATGCTGTGATTTATTCCACTCTTAGCAGGTCTTACCCGAGTCCGTGATGGAGATTGGTTGGAGGGGGGGCTTAAGCACACGCTAGAAAGTATCCGGTCTGCCCCTGATTCATGTAGAAAAGGAAAAATGTTCAATTGTCTTACTAGAAGGAAAGAAATAGAGATATCTCAATTTTCCCAGTTTTAGTTTCATTTTAATTCACCAAACACCATAAAAAATGAACAGATGAAATTGTAGTTTAGCAAAAAAAAAAAGCTTGATTCGTAAACATCGTGGACAAAGGTTTAAAAATTAAATTAATATCTTATTTTTAAGAATCCATATGGATTTATATTAAATTAAATAGTTTTTTTAAATATTGTTTCTCAGTGTCGTCTTGTTTTATATTTTATTTATTTAAATTTGGGTAATCGTTTTCAGGATTTACGCCAGCATCAGTATAATATTATATTGAAGAGTAGAATACTCACGGCCTGACTACACTTAATATATTCTCTTGAGGGAAAGGAAGACTATTATTTGGAAAAAGCGTTATCATTATCTGGTATTCCTGTTTTCAATTTTCCCTTGAATATAAGACAATTTTTGCAACGCTGGTTTTTCGATGTTGCCAGTATCTCCCTACTACCCCAGCACACCACTTTCCGATATAAGTTAAAGCGAGGAGATTTGGATACACCGACTTGCTAGGCCTGTCGTAGCTTCAAATGCCTTGTAAAATAACTTAAGACTAGGACAGGCACAACATCCAGTCCCCGACCGTTAATTCGTCACAATGAAAGATTAAACCCACACTTCACAAATGAAAATTTTTTCGGCCATGTTAGGAATCGAGCCCGAGACCTTTAGCTCAGTAGGCAGACACGCTACTAACTGAGCTAAGATGTCGGACAGTTACTATGCTATAGATAAGCGGTTACCAACGTGAGGTACGCGTACCCCCAGGGGTACGTGACAGGATGTTTGGGTGTGCGTGAAAATATTTGAATAATGGTGGAAAGAACTACATAGTATGCCAGCAGTGTATCATAACATATCAGTCAAAAGTTATTAAATTAACTTAACGATTTGATGAGAGGCGGTGTTGGTTTTCTTCTATATTTGACCTTGAGAGAATGATTTAATTTCAACATAAAATAGTTTTATAATAAAATCATATTAATAGATTATTAAATAAGTTAAATATGTTAGTTTTTATTGTAACTTTTGCTTTACAATGTAAAAATATATTCTACCTTATTATTACATTGTTTTTAATCCCATTATTAGACCATTTATTTTCAGTTGCAACAAATAGACTAGAAATAACTACAACTGCACTAATTAAACATTTTGCTAATATTAAGAGCATAATTTATGAAAATGGGCTGCCAAGTACGCAAGGGAAAAATGTTGAGGACCACTTCTATAGATGAAATATATTTTATTATAAACTAACCCAAATTAGAAAAAACTTAAACTTTAATGCGCAAACAAATTCGAGCTTAATCAAAATGTTTATCTTTTGATATGTGGAAGGTTTGGTTAAGCTATGTTGGAATGGTATTAATCATAATCATTTTGTAGCTTGGCATTTACTTGTGTTCTCATATCCCCAATTTTAATAAATTGTTAAGTCCACATAATTTCGCGTCATTTATATGAGTAAATTTTTATTTTTTAATGTATCATAAGCATTATAGTAAATAGTACAATAATTTACAGTTCATGAATGGTGCAAGAGCTCTTGCAATTTTTGCCCAGTTCTTTAAGTGGTCAAGAGAAGAGATCATTTCACAGAATGGGCAGAAATTTCACCTAATTCATGAAATGGGACAGTTTCACTAAGTGGGTGTAACATATACACTTACTAACCTTAAGAGCTTGCATCACATGCACATCAATTCTGTGATACAGTCGGCTTAAAATCGTTAATTTACACGAAAACTACTATACTTAGATCATTTCTGATTAAACATTAATGGAGATAAAGAGTTGATAGATGTTCCTAATAAAGAACACTATTGAAATATTAAATGATGTTTGGATAAAAACTGCAGGGAATAGGATGTTTTTGATCATTTTAAAATGGCTTCACACATAAGCACTGTGCACAAATTTTCATCCTGTTATAATAGAGACATACTGTAATTATTAACAAGACACTTTGTTGCTTTGTCCTCCATCGTCACCGCGGAAAATTTCGAGTAATCATTCGAATATGATTCCACTGCACACATTTTTGGCAGATATTGGGTATTTTCTTTTCCCTTTACCTCCCATACCTCACGCGAGCTGGGAGCTGTGTTGATCCTGCTATGATGCACGCTCTTAGCATATACTATATGTGATAAGCTCTGGCTGCCACCTTCCTCAACCCTGTTTTATCACCTACTTTTCAGGTCATAGGTCATCACTTTTAAACATTTCACTAAACGTTTCATCACTAGTTTAATGTAATATTTGTACCTGCTTAGGTGGCCATACGCACTACTCTTGCAGTAAACTAGACGGCCGGTGACGGGGAGAACGAGGTTCGAATCTCGATCAGGTGAACTGAGGGTGATTTTTCCAAAATGGCTTTCCCCTCTCCTTCTTACAAATATTACCTCCCTAATCTTTAAAACCATTAGCGTAATTAGATATCCAAGCAAATAACCCGAACGGGTAGTAAGACGCGTTGATAAAACAAATATATGTATTTATTTGTTCGTTTGTTTGTTTGTTCACTTAGGCTGTCTCCCCAACGAGTTCCGGTGTAGCAACTCTTGCGTGGATCTGGTGCGGAGGTGCGACAGGAACGCTGACTGTGCCGACGGGGAAGACGAAGTTGGCTGTGGTGAGTTCTATCGGATGACGTCACTTGGTCACTTGTCATACTTGGCCCGCTAGCGCCAAGTATAGACACATTGGTCCTGTTTATTCGCACTCGCTTTTGTGTTTTTAGACTCGTGAAAGAAGGAGAAGAAACATATTGCCTGAAGGAAAATCTAACCCTTTCAGTGGTCCACTGAGCTCTTTTATAAGGGTAGAATGAAATAATTGCTGTAATATAAGTAATAATAATAAACATTAATCCGCCTGGTAAAGCTATAATTAGTAGGTATGTGAATGATAGAACTCGCTCCCCTGAAAAAGAAAAAAGGTTGTACATCATAATAAGAACGATTTTATATTCATACCCTTACTACAGTGTTAAGATTTATCTTTGAGTTTTAAGTTGAAATCTCCTGTATTAATTTATATTAGAATTTTAGATTAATATTTCCTGTAATTCCTCTTTGGAATTCAAGCTTAAAAATCGTGTATAATTTATATTTGGATTTCAAGTTGAATGTCTCCTGTAATTCCTCTTTGTATTTCAAGTTAAAATATTTGTACAATTTCTCTTTGGATTTCAAATTGAACATCTCCTGTAATTTCTCTTTGGATTACAAGTTTTAAAATCTTCCATGATTTCTCTTTGGTTTTCAAGTTTTATGTCTCCTAATTACACTTTGTATTTAAAGTTTAATTATCTTGTATAATTTCCCCTTGGATTCGAAGGTGATGTTTCTCCTTGGTGATAAAGTTAGTCAAAAAACAAATTAGTGCTATATTCCTTAGAATTCTATAATCATAGAGGATAGCCGTTGTTCACATAGCTTAAGACATCAGTTTTGTAAAAATATTTCCAATTAAAATAAACGCTTTGGGTACACGATAGATTTTTTAGAATATAGAATTAAAATTACCCTGATATGAGCTACATATTAAACTAATAGCTTTTTGATCGGATGACATATTGAAATAGTTAACCAGATTGACAAAGTATTAAGGCCTATATACATCAATCAGCCTACACAGAATTTCTCTACCAAGTTTCGTTAAAGTTGGTCGAAGCTTTTTGCAGTCATAGCGGAAAAAAACAGACAAAATTGCAAATGGTCAAGTGACCATTAACAATATCTCGCCTCGCTAGGAAAGTTATAAACTATTTTAACGGGTCTACCAGATGTAAAATTATTACTACAGCTATTATATTCTCATCTTTTCATAAAAGTCCTTTGGCTGTTAAAAATGTTTATTGTTGCACCCTATAATAATTTGAAAGAGATTTTGAATTTAAAAATTGAATGTGAAATAATATTAACATATTAATAACTAAAATAATCATTGTTACAAACTTTACCAGGATTTATAGTAGTTAAATGACAGTATTTTTAAAGCACTACTTAAAATTTAATCTATTTTTATAGAATTCTGATTTTTTAGTGGCCTAGTAGATATTTGAATCATAAAGTTGTCAAAAGCAAAAATATTGTGGATTATTGCCTCCATAATAACTATATTTTTTAAAATTAACCTTTTTCGGGTGTGTGTAACAGAGTGTCTAATTATTATTTTTTACATCCATCCCTGTTTCCAGCCTGTGTCAGATTTTTTTATTCAAGCCATATATTTTCCCCTACCGGCTGGCTAGGCCTGTCATAGATTCTTCATATGCCTTGTAATCTAAAGGCCCGTTCCCACGGCACGTGTTTAGACGTATTCGGCTCGTATATTACATTATCACAGGTCGTGGGACCGATAGATGCCCGTTGGCTCGGTACGGCTCGGGCGTTCCCGTGAATGGTCGGTAAATGCTTGAAACGTCAAAGGCCTGTGGTTCGTCTGATGAACATGACGAGCCAGTTGTGGCTTGAGCACCGTGCCACATCCACAGACACGAGTAGAGTGAAACCACGCGTCGTGGGAATGGTTATGGCTAGTAAATCTACAAACCACATGCTCGCAAATCTACAAACCACGAGCAGTTCATGACTTGCCATACAACAGGTCGTGGGAACAAGGCTTAAGACAGGCACAACATCCAGTCCCTGGCTGTTAATTTATCAATCTGAAAGTGTAACACCATATTTTTCATCAATAATAAATTTTCAACCATGCCGGGAATCGAACCCTGGACCCTTAGCTCATTAGACAAATACGCTACTGATTGAACTAAGGTTTTGGACACAGAGTATCTGATATACAACCAAAAAATATGTTCTAGTTTTTATTCAACTAGAACTAGAGTAAAGTTAATGATGTTCATTATATAATGTTAGAAAAAAAATATTTATTAGTCACGCATGCTACTATCTATTCTAATTATATGGTTTTAATTATATGCTGAATTTAGGTATGATGAAGTTAGAATTTATAGGAAATGTATCTTCAATATATCCGGCATAAGTTTGAATACCAATCTCCCAGACAACAAAAAGTATACGAGCTTTACATTTAGTCTACATGCCCACCCATGAGAATGAATAAATTATGTTAAATAATTTTCAAAATGAACTTAAGGGGACCGATTATTGATTAATTATTAAAATAAAAGTATTTTGTTTGTTATTTACCACTAAATCAATAGCACGCAATGGTTAATCGTCCTGAAGCGGTATTACCGTTACAATCGAGATTGACCATGTTTTTATTTGTAAATATGCCAGTTATAAATGCACATTAGCAGATTATATTTGAAGGGTTTAGTAGAGAAAGGGATAAAGTCCAATTTTAACTCGAACCAAGTTAATAGGGCCATCAGTTAGACAATCACGAGGCCTTTAGATTATGGTTAAAATTAAATTTTTTATTTCATTTAAATAATTTAAAAAAATTATTTGATGGTGTCTATATGGAGTTTGGGATATAAAAGATAATTGTCCTGGAAAATGTGTGTAATATGACTTTCCTCCTTTTCCCTTGTAGCCTTTATTTAAAAGAGGCTAAAAGGGATTCAGTAGGCTACATTAATCATCTTCTTTAGTTTAGCTTTGGTAGTTTTAGCAAAAACCTAGAGGCTTGGATAACTTATAAAAAGAAAACTGGAGGATTGAGCGAATTATAGCAAAACACTGGAGGATTGAGTGAATTATAGCAAAACACTGGAGGATTGAGTGAATTATAGTAAAACACTGGAGGATTGAGTGAATTATAGCAAAACACTGGAGGATTGAGCGAATTATAGCAAAACACTGGAGGATTGAGTGAATTATAGTAAAACACTGGAAGCTTAAGCAAGTCCATTCATGAGAAGCTCTAATTACTCTGATAAGATCAGAGAGCATCTAACTTACATTAATAACAAAATCAACTCAAGAATATCACGTAATAACTAACATAAACTGTTTACAAAAATAAGTTATATCAGATTTTTATTTTTGTAGATAAATCAACGAAACCCCATCATTTATCAATGTAAAAAATTTAATAATATATATTTTATTCCAAACGGCTAAAATTATTGTGAATACAACCAGTTTAACTTTCTAAAGATTATCGTATGCATATTTATGTATTTAAATTAATTAATTGTTCCATGATTTGTCCCAAACTATTATATAATTTATGATAAAGTATGTACTCTTTTTTATCTTTTAAGTTAGCAAGCTTACCTTGCTTTGTTCCGCTATGATAGGGCCATAATTTAATCCATCAAGTTAAGACTGCTACCATTCAGGGTAATCGGAGTGTATGAGTGTGTTCTAACATTTATTTTCGTTTAATGTCTTTAAATGGTGTGTTTTAATTAAATGTATAACTGGTAGAGATTTTCAGACTCATTCAGGATCCAAGTACCTTCCTTGCTTTCATTTCCCACTCAGATGTTTTAATGAAGAAAGAAAATAACGTGTCTGCCACATTTTAATCCAAGAGTGTGTGTGTTTTTTACACACTGGTCACAGTAGACTTTGTGGTATCGTGGAACACGTACTACTCGTCTAAGATTGTACTCGCTCTGAAGTGGAAACTTGCTACGAGTTTTAAGTAAAACCACTTGTAGAAACACTTTGGAATGTATCATCAGGGATTCCAAGACTGAGGTTGTTATAAGTTTCTTGTTGCTTCTCTTACCACAGTATTAACATAATTTTGTTTTTAGCTCACATATTAAAAGATAAGATACTTTTTTATATATATAAATCTAAACAAAAATTAATATTATTTGGTGTGTACTAAAATACAATATTGAAATTTGACATCTGATATGAAGGGTTTTTGTAAAATTCAACCCCGAAGGAGGAAAAATGGGGGTTAGAAAATTATGATCGTCAAAAAATATGCTCTATTAGATGGACAGTTGAAATTGGGAAGAAAGTTATAGGGATTACTTTATATAAACATAAAATTTAAAAAATAGGGAAATTTCAAAATGGGGTTTTGAGAAAACACTTTTTGCGTGTAGTAGAACATTAAAATTTGGCAGTCCAGATAACCTAATAAATCTTGAAATATTAGATTTCTAGTTGGTAAAAAAAAGGGTGGAGGGGTTTAAAACTCCCAAAACTAATCGAAATAGCTACTTATCAGTGTGATGGAAAATTAAAATAAGCAGGCAGTCAGAGGGGCCACTCCAAACAATAATATAAAAGTAAGAACATTTAAAACATTTAAATGGGATACCGGGAAATAGGGGAGGGGTGTGGTGTATAAACAATCTATCTTCCTCCATTCTTCCAGGAAATAGAAGAACTTCAAATGTTTATAACAATACTAAATAATATTTTTTATGTGGCTACAAATTGAAATTTGGCACATAAAAAACCATAAAAAATAACTAAATATTATTCAAAAATTCTAAATGGGAATGTGGGATCTGAATAGGGGAAGGGGTGGTAACTTAATATAGCTCCAGAATTATCGAAAAATCTACTTTTTGGTATGGGAAATAATTAATTTTCCTAGTTGGTAAAAGGAGCCTCCTACATATAACGAAAATAGATTTAAAGTTTGTTATTAAAATATCAGGTGCTGGGAAATAGAGGGGGACTTCAATATTTATAATCTTATAGATAAAAGCCTTCTCGACCTTATTGAAAACTTAAACTTTGTAAAGGCAGAAGAAAAAATTCTAAAAATTAACAAAACATAAACTAAAGATAATATTAAAGGTGATTCATAGTATTGTGAATAATATATAGCTAAGTATTAAAGTATCCAAAAGTGACATAACAATTAAAATAAATAAATTCTTGCAGCATTGGTTGGGGGCCGTGAATTAATTTGCTAAGACATTTTTCTCAACATTTAATATGTTTTTGTATCAATGTATATCATTTCATATGCTCTTTGGTGAAATGTGGTAATCTTTTTATCCAACATGTTTCTGTAACAATGTCTATTACTTCATTTAACTTATATTTTGACCGTGCTTAGGTAAAGATTGCGTTGCCAATGTTTAGCGTTCTTTTGTGGACTCATTTTTTTGTACTAAGTAATATTTTGTTTCAAATATTTGAGTTATTTTAATTTATTAGTTGCCATAAATGATTTCTATAGCTAGCTCAGGATTGTACATAGAGGGATAGGGATAGGGTGTAGTGAGGTAGACTGGATAGAACTAGTCCAAGAGAGGGATAGGGTATAATGAGGTGGACTGGATAGAACTAGCTCAAGATAGGGATAAGATGTAATGAGGTGGACTGGATATAACTAGCTCAAGATATGGGATAGGGTGTAATGAGGAGGTTTGAATAGAACTAATTCAAAATATGGATAGGTGGCGTACTTTTTTAAATGCAGCAATGAGCTTATGAATTACTAATGCCATATAATAAGTAAGTTTTGAAAACTAAACCCGTTGAATGGTTAACAAATAGATAAACTTCCCTTTTCAATAGGTAAACACACATCGAACGCTAGGGGATATTTATCGTTAGTGTGTTTAGTTAGAACTGCTGAGAACTTTTCCCATAAATCGATCTAAAACTAAAACGGATTCCCATAAAGTTTGTGTTAGCTTCAGATGAGAGCAATAGTGTTTTAAGAGACTAAAATTATTTTATTAGATTCATAAGTACGACTAACTAGCATTAGAAATTATTAGAAGAGTACTTTTGTTTAAGTAACCCGCTTCGGTGGTTTAATTGTCTAAGTCATAACTTTTGCAATATAATATATGGCCAGTGATAGAAAAATAAGGGGTTTGAATCTTCGCCCGGTAGATTGAGGCTGTTTTCTCTTAAATGGTTTTACACTTCCCCTTCACTCAAATGCGGGTAAGCTTCTTATAAAATTTAACCTTAATCATCTTAAACATTATTGTAATGATTATTTCACATGATTATAGCCCGAACTGTTACTAAGACGTGTAGTATCCAACAAAAAACTATGTATCTAGATTAATTTAGTTATGTTGTGTACGACAAAAATAGATTTAACAATAAATTTACTAAATTTAAAATTTACAAGATTATTTACCTTAGGATAGTGTGATTTTTAAATCATGCATAATAAATAATTAGTATTTGTTTATAGTTAATCAATTAATAATGCCACAAAGTCCATCACCCGGAACACAAAAAAGTAAATGTTCAATTTAATTAAAATACACTGCCAAATGTGTTCAAATGAATTATCATTATTATTCTATTGAATTGTTCACTAATGGCATACCTAATTAAAAAAATAATTATAACAGTATTTTATTATTTCAGTAACATAAAACTCTGTATCATGAATGTGTTTTATTTAATTTTAACTAATAACATTGAGAACAATTTAAATTTTAAAATAAAACATGAATTAGAGAGGTACTTACTACCTTACTGTACGAAAAGGCTTTTGTTGACACAGTGAGACCAACATAAACAGTTTTTTCCTATTTACCTCCTGGTATTGTTTCAAAATGATTATATCACTTGACTTTGAATATGTTTCCACAAAAATCTGTCAAAATCCAAAAGATTTATATTTACTGGGGAAAATAAACCTATGTTTTAAAAAGAATGCCATGTGGTTAGAAATTAAAATAAAGAGGTATCTTTTTAAAAAGAATTGAGCCATGATTTTTAAATGAGTTACCATAAAACTTGTTAATGTTCATTGAGTGTGTAAATAAAGTATGGATTTTTTATGACCGTGACAAGAGTGTTTATATTTATCAACGGAATCTAAATACCATATTGGCAAAATATTTTTTAAATTAAAAACGTCTTTAAGTTGGTGATATTTAAAAACACCTATCCCACTTCCCTGGTCGAATAACTTAAGTCGTCACCCTAGCAATATACTGGACTGCCGATATGGAGCATATATGGGTTCGAATCCTGATCAGGTGTCCTGGTGGTGGTTTTTCACTCTCCGTCTACTTAAATGCGGGCACACGTCCTCTAAATTCAATCTTACTCATACATCACACATCAGAGTAGTTGGTAGTCTACACAAGTGTACTCGTATAGCCTGGACGGGTAGTAAGACACGGTGACAAAAAAAGATTAAACCGTGAAAAATGATTTATTTTAGTAATTAAGTAACCAACCCCGTTAGGTATTGATCAGTGCACCTGGCTACGAGTCTAGCCGTCCCTGGTTCTATTCCCGGCTGGTACCTTGAGTATTTTTCTCAAAAGGAGAATTACCTCAACGGTCACAAGGTTTTGGTTTATTGGTTTAAATATTTCCACTCATACTCACTGTCCCCATCAAACTCACTATAACCTTTTACTCACCATCTCCATAATAATCACCATCATACTATCACCCTCATATTCACTATCAGAATCATTTCACCTCATCGGGACATGAATAGAGCCTCTATAGAAAGGATGTATGATTAGGGCATCCCCTGGGCAACTGTGGGTCTACATTAGTAATGGATAATATTTCCACTACTGGGCTACGGCTGATGTAGGTTAAACGCTAAATATTATTACTAGTATTACTGTATTTAAGTAAAACATTAAAGTATTTGATTAATTTTATTACACTAACGGTTTCGAGAGATGTAGTTTTAGCTCATATGCTTCCCACACTGGTTATGGACGTCAGACTTGCTCAGCAATCAGATTGTCACTGAAGGGAGTGGTTATCCATACGTGATATGCATTAATATCTTACAACCCCGTTTCCAAGATAACATGGCGCCATTTTCTCGTGTCTACCCTCATCATCATTATCACATAGGTTAAACTGTTAATTCTCGTATAAAGCTTAAGACAAAAATAGACACTATTTTTTGGATAGCGAACTTCCAGTCTGCCACACGTCAAGGATGATTTTTAAAACATTATAGTTTTCTATCCAGTCTCAATGCAAACTATTTGGGACGTGTCCTGAAATACTCGCTCCTCCTCCTGTTTCACCATCTCGTACAGTTAAGATCATTTATATTCAATATTTACATATTTGATAAAGCGATTACGAATAAAGTATATTCTTTATATTGAATAATAACACCTGAACGTGGGAGTCTAGTCTCGGTAGTTTGAGCTGCACATCACCTACAAGGACTCCAGTAAAATTTGACGCCGAAGCACGCTCCAGCTTCGATTCTCCGTCAAGACTAGCCACACCAGAACTTCTAGCACAACCAAACTTTGGATATCTCACCCGTCTGGCGAGCCAAGAACCACGAGCAGTCTACGCCCGACGACATCCGAGAGAGATGACGGACCGGAACATGTCCGCCCAGCTACAGTTGCTACAAGACTCCTTGATAGCGATGGAGGAACGGTTCCGCCAAATAACCGACCAGTTTGGAGAAACGAGTCAAGGTGCCCAGACTTCAGGTGCTGGGGCTTAGAATCTTTCTACGATGCAACTCCTTCAGGCATTCAATGCGTCATCGGGGGAAGCAGCCTGGGCCTCACCGGACACCGTAAATACGCCGACACTTACCGATACATAAGAACAGGCCTTGCGATTGGCCCTAGCAGCAAAGGCGAAACTCATGGAACTTCATCCAGGACGCGACTCCCACGAAACCAGATTCCTGGGTACGCCAATGTTAAAACCACTAAGCTATCAAGAAGTTGTCCTTGGCCCATGCTCATTCTTAACTCATATTATAAGGCAGAGTCTGTGATAGACGTGTGTAAATAAAATACAAGTGAATAATAGTCCTGAACATGGAATGACTCCTTCTGGATAGCTCAGCGGTAGGAACATTGGCGTTCTAAGCCAAAGGTCCAGAGTTCGATTCCCGTTTCTAGGTGTCATTCTTCAATTTAAAATATGACATATAGATGCACCTATAACCGTACTCAACAAATAGAATATCTTGTAGATTAATCCATTAAGGTATACACATTCGTACAGTCGTCATTGTACTGTTGGCAGTATAAGCGCCTACAGAGTCGAAGGTGGCTACGTTATCTGATAGCTCGTGATCTTTATTGATCATACACATGTAGATAACGATTTCCACACGTCCATCACAGACTTTGCCTTAAAATATGAGTGAAGAAAGACCCTAGTCATGGGATGATTCCTGGATCGCTCAGTGGTAGGAGCATTGGAATACCAATTTAAAAGTACCGGGTTTGATTCCCATGCCCAGGTGTAATTTTTCAATTTAAATATTAGGATATTTATATGCGTACCGAATAAAGTAGCCGATTAAAACACATTTATAGATGTGATAAAATGTTGAAAAACTATTAACTCATAGTAGATCCTTCCAAGCCCATATTCTATTTTAAATAACACCCGCCTCGGTGGCGTAGTTGGCTAACGCGCTAGTAGTGTTGAGCCCGACTGCCGAGGACGGGGAGATCGAGGTTCGAATCTCGGTCGGGTGAACTAGGGGTGGTTTCTCCTAAATGGTTTTCCACTCTCCCTCCACGCAAATGCGGGTTCACTTCCTCTATTCAACCTTCCCAATTCCTAATCCATTAGCGTATATCCATTAGCGTAATTAGTACTTAAGCGTATAACCCGAACGGGTAGTAAGACGCGGTGCTAAATAATAATAATAATAATAATATTTTAAATAACCTCTTTTAACTTGAAAGGTAAAATCTGTTCACAGTGAACGATTACAATCTGTTCTTGATCTCCTCCATATTAGAAACAAGCAAGGTGAGGTGTTACAGGAAAGAGGGAACTAAACCAATAAAAAAAAAATACTGTGAACAGAGTGAAATGTTCACAATTTAAAACTTCCGTCATGTCTGGACAAAGAGAAACACTGTTCACAAGTTACACAGCTGCCGCTTTAAATGGCTGCCTAGAAAATTTGTCTTTAACACTCATTCCCTCAAACAAGGTTTCATTATGTCGATATTCTTCAAGAGAAGAGTGTGAAACATACAGCGCAACTTCCTATCTGAGGGCAGAAAGAGAAAAAAAATCCATTTTCTCAAAATACGCTCTAAGAATTTTATTAAATTTGATATCCAGACACTGTTTAACATTACAAACACAATGGAAATTTTCATTTTTCCATGATAATGACTTTGAAGGTTTCCAATTTTGACTAGGCTATATCTCCGCAACCATTGGAAATACGAGATAACTTATCATCGTAAAGTTGTAAAATTGTTAAAATTAAAAATATTTTAATCTTCAAGATATCTCTTATAAAACCAATCGTTTATGAGCTATAAGCAAGTCAAGGAAGAAGACTACATTGGTTTCATTGACTGGAAAAGGTCGTTCTATAGAGTTAAATGGAATAAATTTATAGAAATACTCAAGAAGATCGGCATAACCTGAAGGGACAGAAGGCTAATTGCAAACCTGTACCTGGGACATCGAGTGAATGATAGAGCTAAATGATAGAAAAACCAACAGCGTAGAGATAGGAAGAGGAGTGAGACAGAGATGCTGTTTGTCACCCAGTCTGTTCAACTTGTATGGAGAGTGACTGGTCAAGGATGTCCTAGAGTGGCGTGGAAATTTCAGGATAGGAGGACGTCTCATCAACACAATAAAATATGCAGATTAACTAGCACTGCTGGCCCAAAAATAAAGAAGAGGGGGAGGAAATAATGGACCGGCTGGTGGAGATCAACATTAAGAACTCGATGGGGATTTTAAAAAATAAAGAGCCACTTAAAATCAAAATTGGAAACCAGGAGTTGGAAAACAGAGCATTTCAAGTACGTGGGAAGTCTGCTGACAAAGGATGCCTACTGTACCAAGGAAATTAGGTCTAGGATCGATGGTCAAGGAAGCTTGCAACAAGAAGAGGCTACTGCCGACCAGCAAGTGGAGTTGGGAACCGAGGCAGAACTTTTGACTCCTAGGAAGATGGAAAAGATATATTTGAAGCTCTTTGAAATGTGGTACTGGAGAAGATTTGAGAAGATCAGGTGGACAAACAGTGTGACAAATAAATAAGTCCTAAGAAGAGTGGGTGAGAAGAGGTTCATTTTGGATGTGATTCTTCAAGGCAAAGTAAATAAGATCGGACACATCCTTAGGAGGAACTGTCCTCTGCATGACGTCATAAAAGCAAAGGTTGAGGGAAAGAGGAGATTAGGAAGAAGGAGGATTCAAATATCAGATGACTTGAAGGAAATAATAAAGTTCTGGGAGCTGATGGAGGAGGTAGAGGACATGATGCATTGTAGGTCTCATTTCACTGACAAAAGTAATGGATCTGTCGTGGGACAGAACAGCCAATAATAGCAGTAATAATAATAAGCAACTTTATATATTATGTAATACTTAGAAATAGGAAATTGATTGTTATGCTCGTTGGTGGACAGAGATGCTCCACTTCTCTATGTTCCTGTAACAGGGTATATTATTTCATTTTTTTAGTGTGTCTGTAACATTGGATATTATTTCGTTTCACTGATCTTACAAGTTTTTGGTTAATTATGTTTATATTTTGATTCAAGAGAGAAAGTCTGTGTGGTGTGCATTATCATTTGATTTATTTTGTAACTTCAGGGTTGAAGAAGGTTGAATCTACAGTAGGTATAACCGCATTCTCCTGGAAGGAAAGTGAGAAAACAAAGATAAACAAACCTTAACAAACACGACCGAGATTCAAACCCCAATCTCCCCATCATCGGCAGTCCAGTTTACTGTGAAAGTGACGCTTTAGTCCATTCGGCCAACGAAGCAGGGGAATTATACACCTGTGTTTTATAATTCAGCACATCTTACTACTCGTCTAGCCTATCCAAATCCAATTACACTAATGGAGTAAGGATGAGAAAGGTATAATACAGAAAAAGAATATACCCGTATTTGCGAGGAGGGAGGGAGTATATAGGAATAAGCCCTCTCAGAACAGTCACCGGGATTCAAACCCCAAACTTCCCGTAACGTCGAAACTCAAAATCAAGTTAGTTTATTGCCCACGTGACCATCAATGTGGGCCATGTTCCACTTTTAATTCTAAGAACTATCTTCGGTGGCCGCATGGTCTCAGGCGCTACTCTCTCAGTAGACTAGACTGCAAATGATGGGGAGATCGAGGTTCGAATCTCAATCGGGTGTACTGAGAGTGTTTTTAAAAAACTGTATTTCCACCATCCCTACACGCAAATGCGGTAACACTTCCTCTAAATATAGCCTTCCTAAACACTATCACTACCGTAATTAGTACATGAGCGTAAAACCCGAACGGCTTGTAATACGCGGTGTTAAAAAATAATTAAGTCACCATATTTGGTTTGTTTATTTTATTTGTTTTTCCACCCTTTTCCTTTCTCTTTGTCCGTGTATAATATTCCACCTCTTTAAAGATTATTTGCGCACAACAAAGAAAGGTCGAGAAGAGCTTACCGTGCTGCGATATTATTTATTATCACTACGTAATACATTTAGCCCCCACCATCGTTACACCATTTGCGCTCCATTTGAAAATATGTCTTATAAGTTCTTTGTTTTAAGAGAAGTACAGTCCGAGCCTTGTTAAGATTGATACCAAGCACTGACATCACAAGACTCCTCCATTTTGTTCTATTTTGTGCCACTTTTTTCAATCTTCTTCCCCCCCTAGTTCCTTCTGCCTGGTCCTGGGACGCCCAGGTAGTCTGGGGGCTTTGGGAATGCCTTTAAGCATTAATTTCGGGCTTCTTTCTGGTCCTATCCAGGCTACATGGCCTAGCCATCTAATTTTATTCACTCTCATCTTTTGCACTACATCTGGCTGTTTAATCGTCTCATATATTTCTCTACTATTCCTTCTTTTGTAACCATCTTTTCCTCTTACTGGAAATCCTCCGTTCAATGTCCTTAATCTCTTTCTTTCTATCTTCGTTGTGCTCCTTGCTTCTGATCTGTATATTCCTATCGGAAATACAATAGCATTGTCAGCTCTCAGCTGGTTTCTTGTAGAGATTCTCCTAATGATCTATTTATTATAAATAACCTAGTTATTAAAAGTTATCCACAGTTTTCACTTGCCAAACAACTTTCTGAAAATATTCGATTACCCGCACCAGTTGGAACGCTGATAAAGGCGTCATTCTCGTCTAGTATATTTTTTTCAGTGGAACGTTCTCGGGACTCTAATATTTCACAAGCATACCGAATAATTTCTTCCTTCCTAAATGAGCCTCTACTCTCTCTAAATTCAAATATCGGTACGCTTCCTCTAAGAATCAAATTTACTCTTCCCTACTATAAAAAAATAGCGTAAAATGCTGATAGTCCAAAGGTGTAGTGATCTTCGATGATCAAAAGAAAGAGGTAACTTAATAATAACAATAGGAGAGAGGATGAGAAATTGTAATATATATTAAATGTATAATATCTGACGGGGAATGAAACCCTGGCTCTTGGATATTCTAGACTCACGGCTGGTCCTCATTTTAATATACCAATTAAGATTTTTTAGCACCACGTCTTACTACCTGTTTAGGATATCCCCATATGTATTAATTACGTTAGTAAGTTAGTGATGAAGAAGGTTTACTCGAAGGAAGTGTACCCACATTGGCGTGGATGTAGCGTGGAAGCCCATTTTGGAATAACCCCCCTCAGTCACCAGACCGAGATTCGAACCCTGATCTCCCTGTCATCGGCAGTCTAGTCAAGTACGAGAGTGACGCATTATACCATGTGGTCATTGAAGCGGGTAATTAAGATGTTCATTCTACTTTGGTGGCCACATGGTCTAAAGCAGGGATGTACAAACTTTCCTCGATTTGGGGCTGCATAAGTTATATAGGAAATTGCCCAAGTACCCTATGTGAAATCTATAGGACCTAATGCCCTAATACAATAAAAACAAAAGCCTAATTCGTTATGCGTTTCCACGATTTAAAATAATTCACTATGATCTGGTTGGCTGCAAACGGCCCGCGGGCCACGGGTTGGATGCCTAGTCCAGGGCGTCATTCTCTCACTAGACTAGTCTTACGATGACAGGGAGACCGGGTCTCTAATCTTTATCGGGTTTATTTAGACTGATTTTACCGAAATAATTTTCCACTTTCCCTCCACGAAAATTCGGGTAGATTAAACCTCTCTCATCACCAACACATTATCGTAATTATTAAGTTAAGAGTATAGCCCAAATTGGTAGTAAGACTTGGTACTAAAAAAAATCAGAATGATTCACTGCGCATATTTTACTACATAAGCCGAGACAGAATTTATGACCACAACTGTACTAGCTCTTGCAGCAGCTTCTTCACACGAAACGGAGAACGTTTACTTTTGAGTTTTCAAAAACACCTCCCCGTGTATTTATTCGTCAGACGCGCATGTGTTGAGATATACTTCACCTCACTTTGCACTTCAACCGACCGGTCTATCTACCTATCCACCCATCCATCCATCCATCTAGTTTTGTTGTTTGGTTCTATTATGTTTCCTGCTTTTAAGAAAAGAAAAAAGAAAAAGTGTAGGATGAAAGAGTTGGAGTACATTTCAAGTTTACAGCTCCATCAAACTCTGAGAACACGTGTTTATGACACACAAACCTTTACCTGGATTTTTTTTTTGTTCATTTAAAAAAAATAGTAAAATTGTTATTGATGGCTCACATTACCTATCCACCATCCCGGTCCCGTGGTGTAGTGGTCAGTGCATCTGGCTACGGACCTAGGGGTCCTGGGCTCAGTTCCCGGCTGGTACCTTGGGTATTCTTGTCTTAAGAGGAATTATCCCAACGGTCGCCAGGGGTTGGTAAATTAGGCTTAGGTTTAGTTTAAGACTCCAAATTGCGAGTACGTGTAGATAACCTCTTATGGTTCACCCTGGTCAACGTTCAATGCAACCAGAGCAACGAATAATCTACATACAGGCGACCGAACTAGAGGTCATATCCCTCCCGGTCAATAATACCATACGATTAAAAAAGAAAAAAGAAACTGATCCATTCCGCTTCTTACCATCCGTCCGAGCTACGCATTTAGGGAGCATGGCAAAATCAGCTAGAAGATTAACCAAACTTAGTACACCTGTTTGGGATTAGAACCCTGACCATCCGTAATCGACAAACCATAAATAATGCACCTGGAATATAGTCTTATGCACTTTTTTCTCCCATCACATCTTACTACCTGTTCAGGTCATACGCATATATTTTAATTAATTTAATGGGGTAGGGATGAGGAAGGAAGTATTTTAGAGGTAATCTACCCTTATTTGCGTTGCGTGGGGAAACCACTCTAGGAAAATCAACCATCAGTAGACCCGACCGTGAATCGAACCTTGGTCTCACTGGCATAATCCCGTCTAACCGCGTCTTACTACCCGTTTGGGTTATACGCACTTACGCTAATGTGCAATGGTAAGGTGATTGTGAGATGAAATGAAGGACCTACAGTTTAACGTGGAATCCGAACCACGGTAGAGGCCTGGCATTCCTCACATTCACAAGTTGTGGTTAATACAAGTCTTGTCAGAGGTGAAGGAAGGGTTTGGCAATCAGATAAATCTGTGCCGGGACCGAGGATTGAACCCCGGACCCCCAGCACAGAGGTCTGACACCTTACCCCTAGACCACCAGGTCACCTAATCAGTTAGAGATGTGGGAGGTTGAATTTATAGAAGGTTTATCCTGGAAGGTAGAAGTCCTACTTTCACCAGTTACACTATGGCCCCACATTATAAGCTGCACCACAGTGTAACCCTTCAAAGTAGGTTTGTTACCTTTCAGGGTAAGCCAATCTATTAATAATAATAATAATATAATTATATATTATAATCATAATATTGCTATTATTATTATTATTATTATTATTATTATTATTATTATTATTATTATTACTACAATGTTTTCTGCCTTACGGCGATGGGTCCATTCCTTTTGTCAGTTAACTAAGACCGCCAATGCACCCTGTCCTCTGCCTCCTCCTTCAGGTATCAGAATCAACTCATGCAATATTTGAATCCTCCTTCTTCCTAAGATCCTAATTCCCTCTACCTTTTCTATGATTACGTCGTGCAGAAGACAGTTCCTCCTAAAAATGTGTCCAATCCATTTTGATTTGTACCGAAGAATCACATCCAAAGTGGTTCTCTTCTCACTCATTCTTCTTAGGACGTCTTCATTTGTCATCATGTCTGTTATACAAACAAAGTTTAAGTCCAGAAAACACAATTTTATATTATTAAGGAATTTAATGTCATGGTAACAAAAAATAATGTAACCAAAACGTATGAGGTAATTTTGTTTTTCGTTTAATTCTAATGCCAACTCTGGAATATCAAATATTTAACTGACCAATGAATAAATCTTTTATTTCAAACATTCATTTAGAAATGAGCATTTATATTTTTAAGTTTAGTAGTAAAAATACATATCCTTGCTTATCACCATTCGAAATAAAAATCTAGATAAACCTCAAACAAGGAATGTTTTACAATGGGTTAATATCATACATTTGTTTTAAATTGATAATTTGACGTAAATAGGTAAATGTTAAATTAGATCTGGTATATAAAATATACTATATTCCAGTGTCTAACTTTTATATAATTCAATTAAAACGTAAATTTTTTTATTCAACTTTCTCTTGGTATCTCCTTGAAGTTATAGAAAATGTGGTAAAGCTTGGCTTAGAAAATAAATACATGCTTAGCCAGGCATGTGAATGGATACTTTAAGTATGCTTATTATATTATACTATTATAAAGCAACATGGCTGACTCACTCACTCACTGACATTAATGTTTACCCACTTTCAGATGATCTAGAAACTTGAAATCTGGCAAACTTATAGCTGTAGCCTGTAACCGATGGGAGGGAGGCGGTTCGAACACCAGGGTGGGTACCTCCTCGTGGTCCCCGCTGGGCAACGGGAGAATGGTGAGTGCCGTGGCATGCCAAGTGCTCGGTGTGAGCCGGACTCCCGGCTAAACCCCACCTCCCCCTAGTGGTGTACACCCACTGCAAGGGGGGCCTCCAACTCTCACATATGGGTGCTAGCGTATGTGGGGGGTTTTTCCAGGTTCTGGGCCCGAGGGGAAGGTGGTTGAACTGTAAAAGGCCTCAGAGCCCAGGAACAGTGTAGCTGGAAATATTCCCGGAAGCGGGATGTAGAGAGTATACGTTCTGTAACCGACGGGAAAGTTCCAAAAATTAAAAAAAAAAAATTTTAAACCCCGAAAAAAATTCAAAATAACGGAGCAACTTTAAAGTCGGTGTGGACCATTTGGAGGTCTCTTGTGGCTAAACGGTAAGACCTATCAAAAAACGGATTGCACCAGCAGCTATGGATTTGGCGAGATCCACAAGTTTGGTCTTATTACTTTTGGTCGTATCTCCATCGGTTATACCTTAGATAGAGCTAGATTTTTTTATTTTAGGTAAATTTTGCACATTTTCCACATATTTTTTAATTTAAAAACAACGCTGGAGTTACATTTGTTTACGTCCACTTGCAAAGAAAACCCACTGGGGGTTTGGGGTCGGAGCCTCCAACGAGCAAAGAGAGTAACATATTATAGAGCATGATGTCTAAAAAATATATGCATGACAAACAAAAGGAACAATAAAGTCCAGAGTAAATTTAGTTTAAGTTTGACCACGTGCAGTAGATAATTTTTCTCCCTTTCAGCGAAGAGTGAAGTGTTCTATCTTCTTCAACTTTCGCTCTAATGAAATAAGCTTGTTTGTGACGCCGTGACATAATTTACATACTACTCATACATACAGTTCTGTATTGTGGGTAGTATCACTTTGAATAACTAGGTGCTATTTACTAACATTCATCTAAACCTGAAAATTGAAAAGAGTTTTTGAGGGACTGCACCGAGTTTCGTTTGATGGGAATTTAATTTTTATTTTAATATTTATTATTGATTTGATTTCTTAACATTATCTTTAAAATGCAATGGCATATAATGATAATTTTTAAGTTTAGCTTAGTCTACTTTTGAAACTGTTAGTAAAATGTCGAGTTATAAATTTGTTTGTTTTTTACATTTATCTTAAAGATTCCTAGTAAATAAATGGTACTGCACATTGAGCAGACTTCTTTGAGACACTTACCAAAACCCATAGGATACGTGAAACTAAATAATAAACATTGTTGCAGAAACACAATGAGGGAAAAACCATAATATCCTACCAAAGAGCATGAATAAAATAATATAAACTGATATAGAAAGTTTTGAGAAAATAATTAACACATCTGTAGAATAGAGAGCAATCAACTCCCCATTTCATAGACCCACATTTGAAAAATAAATAAGTATATATGTATATATATATGTATTTGCTGAAGACGGGGAGGTCGGGGTTTGATCCCATTTGGGTGTACTGAGGGTAGTTTTCCCGAATGGTTTCCTACCCTCCCTTCGCGCAAATTTGGCTACACTTCCTCTGAATTAATCTTTACTAAACCTCACACATTAGTGTAGTTAGTACATATAAATATAGCTCGAATGGGTATTAAGACGTGGAGTAATATATAATATATGTTTTTTATTTATAGCTGGGAGATGGTTGGTTTTATTAGTATAAATATCAATTAACTATTTTTTATTATTCCCACAACATTCCAATAGTAACCAAGTTCTTATTTCCAAAAGCAACGGGGACATAATCAAAGTTGGAGATATCCGCTTATGTAAGGTATTCTTTAAGTCATTTTTACGGATATAATATGATGCACTATTTTATATGGAGTGATAAACACTGTTTGTACACGAATTTATGTCAAAATTGCTAAAGAGGATTTTTAAAAATCACTTTATTTTCTATTCGCTCTTAAGGTGGTATGAAAGGGTACTAGAGAATATGTTATTGTTTTTGCAGTTTTTATGGCAAAACTTTTTTTTGGCCAAAATAAATTAAATATTACTCCAGTAGAAACGTAGAGTTTAATTTTCTTCACATGGTGATATCAACAGTTGTTAAATATCTGTCACGAGCATAGCAGTATTAGATGAGAAACTGTTTAAATGAAGGAAAAAAGTTGTTATTAAATTCCAGGACACCCTTGACTGATATTAAACAACTGTTGATATCAATACGTGAATAAAATTAAGTTCTCTGTTTTTACTGGACCAATGTTTTATTTATTTTGGCAAAAAAAATATTTGCCATTAAAACTGCAAAAACACTGCAGTTTTCTTACATCACCTTCCATCTCACCTTAAGTTAACTACCCTTGATAACAGGGTTAGATATATAATTTCGAAAATTCCTCGGGGGAACCATATGAAAAACCTAAATAACAGATTTTAGCCCGATCGGTAAAATGCTTTCGACTCTATACCAAGATACAGAGTGGCAAACAAACAAAGGGGCAGACAAACATAAGGACAAACAGACATAGGGCAGGCAGATGGAGGGAAGGCAGACAAAGAGAGACAAAAAACAGGGTTCAGACAAACAGAGGGGCAGACAAACAGACAGAGGGCAGGCAGATGGAGGGAAGGCAGGCAAAGGGGCAGACAAACATAGATACAGACAAATATAGACAAAAAAACAGGGGAAAGACAAACAGAGGTAGAGGCAAAAACAAGGACAGACAAATATAGAGACAGAAAAACATAGGGAAAGAAAAATATAGGGACAGACAAACATAGGGACAGACATACATAGGGACAGACAAACATACGGCATTGTAAAAATCACATTTTATGGTACAGTGGGTCATAAAACGTCAAAATTCATCAAAATCTCGAGTAAAAATGTTTTGACGATCACAATACTTACTCTCTCCTCAAGGTCACTAGCAAGTAAAAATGTCCAAGATTCTTTTTTTAGGCGCCGCGTCCGTTTGAGCCATACGCTTATGTACTAATTACACTAATGGTTTAAAAATATTATGAAGGATATATTTAAAGGAAGTGTACCCGCATTCACGTGGAGGGAAAGTATAAAACCATTTTGGGATAACAACCCTCAGTACACCCAAACGAGATTCGAACCTCAATCAGCCCACTATCGGCAGTCTAGTCTAACACGTGAGTCAGATCATGCGTCCACCGAAGTGTGTTTCAAGAATTTAAGTCATATAATATAGGCCTAAACTTATTTGACTAAAGCATTGTATAATATCTGTTTTTAATTAGAAATTTGATTACGAAAGTGACTCCAATAAATTATTCCAGCGATGATATTCATAAATTTAATTTATTTGAATTTATGAAGATCATCACTGAAGTAACTTATTGGAGTCGTTTTCGTAAAGAGATGATGATTGTGGATCGAGTGACGAAGAAAATATATGAAGGTAGAGTGTGTGAATCAAAAAGGATGGGGTAGGACAATAAGACTTGGCTAAATGTGGTAGACGAATGTGTGAAAAAGACAAACATTAAGAGTTTTAAGAATATGGATGTTGTTGAAGCGGAGGGAGTATGCAAGGGTAAGAAAGTGTGGACAAAATTTGTGTGGATGGATTAAGTATGAAGGTGTTGTTTTCTCAGCTATATGTACAGTTTCTTGCCTACCACGTAAGGGAACGGCGTGATTAGGTAATTATGTAATTTATATGAAAAATACATTTTGATATTTTTTTTATCTTTTATTTAACAAATATAGATTTCAAAAGGAGATATTCATCAGTGGCCACGTGGACTAAAATGTCAGGCTCGTATAATCTTGTTTGCCAGTGTAGGAAGGCTAGGGTTTGAGCTCTGGTTAGATGTACTGGGTTTATTTTCCTCGAATAGGTTCACATTAACCACGTCAATGCAGGTACAGTACATATAGGCCTACTTTAAATTCCACACTCTGCATACCTGTCCGGTCATCAAAAGTCCACGTGGGTAGTATGGCGTTTTGGAAATGATGTTAAATATTCAATTAAAATAGTAACTGACCCTGTGGTGCAGTGGCCAATGCACCTGGCTACAAACCTGAAGGTCCCGGGTTCAATTCCCGGCTGATAGCTTGGGTATCTTTCCATAAAGTGGCATTATCCCAACGGTCACCAAGGTTTGGTTAGTTAGACTTAAGTTAGAAGTGTTTACATTGGTTCCACACCCTCATACTCCCTACCCCTATCACCTTATCTCATCGGGACATGTAAAGAGCCTCCAAGGAAAGGATATTAGTACATTCGAGCGTACCCTTTGCAACGGTACATTAGTATTGGTTAATCTTTCCATGGCTGGGCTACGAGTGATGTAGTTCAAACGCGCAATATTATTAACTAAAATAGTTTTCACATTGAATAAAAATTGATAAGCTTTTCTTGGTTACTTTCCAACCGTTCTTAGAAAAGTAAAGCAATATTTTATAAGAACACATATACAAAATAATTACAAAGACCAAATTTTGTTNATATATATATATATATATATATATATATAACTATACCGGCTTAAATACAAGCTGGGTCCTGTCTTCTGGTATATTTAAGCATTTATGGTAAGAATATAGAACCATTTAAATACAGCTAACAAATAATTGTTTTGTGGCCAGCAAAAAGAAATGTTAGTATTTGTTTATTTATTTGAGGTATTTATCGTGTACTTTCTGAACTGATTGATTATATCAGCACACGAGAATTTTCTATGAGCGAGGACAAAAGAGCCTACCAATTTTGCACGGAAAGATATTTTCACATATCTTCCAGGGTTCTATTAAATGCCATAATCGACATGGGACTGACGGCATTACTTCCACTCTAGAGGAAGTTGTGCTATGAATTTTTATCACTCAAGGAAAATCCGTCGACCTCAACTGGGTTTGAACCTATGAGCATCGGGTCATGAGGCAATCACTCTATCCCAAGACCATTGAGGTCATAGTAAGAATTATCAAATATTCCCAGAAGACTTGTGGGTTGTTACCGAACCTAGAAATACTTGACAGGACTCTATTGGTAAATAGTTTTTACACATTCAGTGTTAAGCTTTTCCTTTGAGCCAGTAAACATAAATTTGTTCATTTACAGTATAATATATGATTTTGGTTGGGTAAATAGTGAGGGGGATGCAGGGTAAGAGTTTACTAGTATAGTCCCATCAAAACTCGTTTGCCTTTGCAACAACCCTAAAGATATCTATAGGAAAAGCGTCAAGGACATGTTTTGTATTTAATCTACGCTCTACAGCCAATAATTAAAACAATTTAATAAATCTTAATGTTTTAAGTAGTATCCATAGACTGTCCAGTTACCATGATCCATACACTGTCCCTTTACTATGAGCCATACAATTTCCCGTTACTATAATCCATACACTAGCCCATAGTTACTATTCATTTATTATTTTACCCCCGTGCGTGGTCGCATGGTCTAAGCCGTCACTCTCTCAATAGACTGGATTTATGATGAAGGGAAAACTAACATTTTATTCCAGGTCTGAATGAATTCCCCCTACACATGCATTCAAATGCGGGTATATTTCCTACAATTTATATCTTCTTTCTTAAGCCCTATCTAATTAGAGTAAAAATGTTGATATTTCAGAGGGGCTGTAAGACCCTGTGTATTGTACACACAAAAAATATTTTTCTCTTTTACGTTCTAAGAACATCTTATTTGTCACAAATGATGAAACATATTGAAGCTTCGAAATATATTATTTTTATTTAGAGCTACCTTTGAAAAGGGATTGAACATTAATCCAAACTCGGTCTGAAACCGTTATAATTGAGTTTCGGTTCTTTGTGTGGCAAGTAGAATCCTCAGAGCTTATTGAAGCAGAGAAATTGAGATGTAAAGAGAATAATAATAAAAAGAGTGCGAGAAGGAAAGGAGATTGGAATGAAGACAAGTTTTTAGAGAGGCATCTTAAAAAGACACTCAGGGTTTTGGTAATAAATATATTTTATCTAATGGACTGAGTGCTTACATTCCCGCTAATTTATATTACTATTTTATAATTTATATTTTAGTAAATTTGTGGTATAATTTCTTTAGAAAGAGAATTTTACTATCACCGCATCTTAATTTCGGCCCAAGCTACCCGCATATAAGATAATTACTCTAATGGGATGGTCACAAGGAAGGAAGCATTTTAGAGGTAATATACATGGATTTTCGTGGAAGGAGAGTGGGAAACCACTAAGAAAAAAACAAACCTCAGTTTACCTGACCGGGATTCTAACCCCAATCTCCACGTCACCAGCAGGCCAGTCTAACACTAGAGTGACACCTTAAAATATTTGGCAATTGAAGCGGATGAAAAGGCAAATAATAATGTAAGTTTTCCGATGGTATTTATTTATTTTCAACTCTTTTACTGTGTGATATTTGTGTCATTTAAATTTTGAGATGTATGTTTAAAATATATATTTCTTTAGGAACCTTTAATAGCCAAAATCGTTTACAAAGTTAAGGAAAAAATTGAATAACTTACAAAAAAAGATTTATTTTTTGCAAATAGATAGCTGAAGAATATCTCCCTATCTGTTTATCAATAATAGTCTAGAAATTTTTATATTGAAATTTGGAAAATAAACTTTAAAGTTTAGGTTGAATAAAATCAGCTTTTTTTTATCCTAATTAGACTTCAAATAAAAGGATGGTGTTTTTAATATGTTTCATTCATTGCTGTGTGAACATAAAAAATATATGCTTACTAATATTTTACTTCATAGCAAAAATATGTCTTATCCTCTCCAAGATACTGAATATCGCAAGATAAAATAAATGTTATATGGCCTTGTACAGACTTCCCCTCCACTTTATCAAAATATTTTGACATTAGCTTAAAAACTCCTAAGATTTCTGAAAAAGAAAAGTTACATAAACACAAGAAAAAAAGAGCATCACACTACACCAAAGAGCATAAAACTCCCTTCACACAAATGAGGTTACACTTCCTCTAACTATAACCTTCCTTATTTCAAAACACACAACTTCCCCCCCTTTCGGTGGCCGCATGGTCTAATACACTATTCTCATTTTGGACTAGACTGCTGATGATGGGGATATCGGGGTTCGAATCTCACTCGGATGTACTGAGGATGGTTTTTACAAAATGGTCTACCACTCTCCCTTCACGCAAATGAGGGCACACTTTCTCTAAATATAGCCCTCCTAATCCCAAATCAATTAAAGTATTTAGTTCATAAGCGTATAACACGAACGGGTAGTAATACGTGGTGCTAAAATAAAAATAAATCAACTCCCAATTTCCTTGACCTCAATTTCAAAAGAATAGTTGCTTATAGCTTGGAAACTATTGATGTTATAAAAATGTTTTTCCGTTTAAAGTTTTTTATTTTTAGGGAAAACTTAATTTGTACAATGATAAGCTATTCCGTATCTCAAACAGTTGCGGAGATATGATCAAAAATAGAAATTGACGCAAACGCAAAGGACCCTCAAAGTTATTTTTATGGAAAAATGAGAATTTCATTTTTTGTTTCTAATGTTAAACAGTGCTACGATACGAATTTATATATAAATCGTTAGAGCGAATTTTGAAAAAAAAAAAACTTTTTTTTCTCTTTTCCCCCTTTAGTAAATGACCCTTACTTTTAGGATTGAATATATGATTACAAAAATCCCTTGTGGGAATTGTATGAAAACTCCAAATACCAATTTATATCCCGAACGGTAAAATGATTTTGGCTCTAGTTCCAGTAACAGACGGCATTGCATAAAACACTTTTTCGGGTTCAATATTCATGAACCAGGCCTCCACCGTGGTTCGGATTCCACGTTAAACTGTAGGTCCTCCATTTCATCTCACAATCTACCCTACCATTGCACATTAGCGTAAGTGCGTATAACCCGAACGGGTAGTAAGACGTGGTGCTAATAATAATAATAATAATAATATTCATGAAACATGGTTATCCATCAAAATCTCGAATTCAATTCTTTTGACGATCACAATATTTTCTCTACGCGTGAAAATAAAAGTGTTATAACTCATTATAGGCCTTGTATGATTAATGTGTTAAAAAAAAACACCGTGTCTTAATACTCGTTAGGGCTGTACGCTTATGTAGGCTACTAACTACACTATTGGTTCAAAAGAAAATATTTTCTAAAGTTGTAAAACTAAATAACTATTTATTTCGAACCTTCGCAATGAGGGTAAAATATTTTTTATTTTATTTTATTTTATTTAGCACCGCGTCTTACTACCCGTTCGGGTTATACGCTTAAGTACTAATTACACTAATGAATTAGGAATTGGGAAGGTTGAATTTAGAGGAAGTGAACCCGCATTTGCGTGGAGGGAGAGTGGAAAACCATTTAGGAAAAACCACCCCCAGTTCACCCGACCGAGATTCGAACCTCGATCTCCCCGTCCTCAGGGGTAAAATAGGTCATCTTTAAGAGCCCTCGTTACAAACATTGGTCCTTAAAATAACAGTAAGCTTTTGACTTACGCAAAATGTCTCCATAGCTTGTGTTTCTACAAGGCTATTATACGTGCTAGATTTATTATAAGTCGTCAGATTATTTTCGATAACTACTTTTCAATTCACAATCGAACATAGCCCTTAGTATCACTTTACACCTGTTTCAGCTTATTTCTGTAGGTAAGACTTCAATTAAAAATATGTTGGTAAAGCTAGCGTTGTAAAATTGTGATTTGATTAAAACAATATAGGTTTATATATTTGAGATATTTGACGTGCACTTTCTGAAACGACTGATTATAATCATAAGAAGATTTATAAGCTAACTTAAATCTATAACGGTTACATCACCCAGCCACCCACCCGTTAATTCATCACTATGAAAGGATAAACCCACATTTTATCAATTAAAAATGTTTCAGCCATATCATGAATCTAACCTGAGATCCTAAGCTCAGTAGGCAAACACGCTATCAATTAAGCTAGGGTATCTGACTCTGATTTAATGTATAAAATATTATATCTAAAAATGATGCCTACTGCTCCAAGAAAATTAGGTCTAGGATCGCCATGGCCAAGGAAGCTTTCAACAAGAAGAGGTTACTGCTGACCAGCAGGTTGATTTTTGAACTGAGGAAAAAATAATAAAATGCTACATTTGGAGCATCGTATTGTATGAAGCAGAAACTTGGACTCTTAAAAATATGTAAAAGAAATACTTGGAGAGCTTTTAAATATGGTTCTTGAGAAGATTTGAGACGATTAGGTAGACCAACAGGGTGCCAAATGAAGATGTTCTAGGAAGATTGGGTGATAAGAGAACCATTTTGGATGTGATTCTTCTGTACAAAACAAACTCTATCGGATACCTCCTTAGGAGGAACTGTCTTCTGCATGACGTCATAGAAGGAAAGTTTGAGGGAAAGAGGAGCTTAGGAAGGAGGAGGATTCAAATATTGGATGACTTGAAGGAAAGAAGAAATTTTATTTCTGGGAAATGGAGGCAAAGGACAGGGTGCATTGGTGGTCTAAGCTCGTTAACAAAAGGAATGGAATTGTCGTGTAACATAACACCTTATAGTATACATCCACAAATAAGCAAAACATATAATATATTTTAATAATCAGATTGGGATATTCACGTACACTTTATAAACAAACGGTTTATTTCAGAACACTTCTTGAAAGATAACTTAACACTGATAAATATGCTTTCTATTATAGACCTATACTCGGGGTCTAAGCTATTTGTTTATTGGTTTATAGTAAGAACTAACATAATTAGAGTTAATTTTTTCATCATTATACGGAATGAAACCTAAATTTCCTAAGATTATTAAACCCCTCTGACTAACTAGTCATAGGAATGAAGGTAACTTTACATAATATTTAAAATTTATATTAAAAATAGTGTGAATACGTAATAATTAAAAGTATAGTGCCGTTAAAACATATATTAAAAATTCCTGTGATCACGAAGACTACGGCGTCAACTTTGTATGTTCGGGATTATTGGTGATGCGGAATTTGGGTTTCTTTTCCCCTTTCGGTCTTACTTGGAGATGTATTTTTTTAAATTATCTTATTCAACGTAGCTATCACCCACTGCGATGGCTGCGTGGACTAACGCGCTACTCTCGCAGTTGACTAAACTGCTGGAGACGAGAGGATCGGGATTCAATCCCAGTCGGGTGCATTGAGGTAGGTTTTCATAAATGGTTTTCCACTAGCATCCCATGCAAATGCGGCTACATTTCCTCTAAGTTAAACTTTAATACTCTATAATCCATTAGTGTAGTTAGTACATAGGCGTATAACCTGAATGGGTAGTAAGACGTAATGCTAAAAAAAAGAGTAGCTATAGACACATTTCATCTAAATTTTAACTATTTATCCCCATAATGTGTTTAAATATTCGGATATTATTACGAGTAGTGAAAGGCGGTGAACAAAACTATTTGGTATGAGGTATAATAAACAAAGATATTGCTTCAGTTAGTTGAGAAAGACAAACAAACAAATTGAAACGTTCTTGAGAATTTCGTATCGCAAATTGAATAACCGTATAAATTATCATCTCAAATATCACTTCAAATTTTATTTCCTACTAAAAACTTAAAAAGTTCCGGTCCTCTGTGACCATTAAGAGACAAATCAACCACAAACTTTTGACAAACAAATTACAAAACTTATGATGACGTAAATATCTGTAAGACTTGAGCCAATATAACAACATGAGGCCACCATTGAGTGATTTTATCTGACTTATAGAAACTATTGGAGTGTTTATTAGAGAAAGTTCTGATGGGACTGTTTCATTTTAACTCTATTCGGCAGGTTTAGCTTTACAACAGTTGGCAAAAACATAAACAAAACTCCACTTAGCCTTAAGTGAAGCTTGATATGTTTCCACGCTCTATTCAGGGAGTATTGATAAAATAACTGCACAAAGTTTCTGATGGAACAAAATATATTCATTAGCTTCAGTTTAATTAAAATTACAAGCGCGCTTTGGTAGAACATTCTCGCTATAGAGTAGAGCGGCGATAACGCTGATGGGGGAGATTGGAGTTCGATTCCAGTTGGGTGTAATGAGGTTGGTTTTTTCCTAAATTGTTTACCCCCCTCTATTTCACTCTCGCTCTACGCAAATGCTAGAACACTTCCTCTAAATTAAATCCTCATATCCCTAACCCAATAGCGTAATTATTACAGAGGCGTATAATTCGAACTAGTATTAAGACAAGATGCAAAATAAATCTCGAATATTTCTTAGTAATAACGTCTTAGGTAATTTATTATCGAAATATGTTTTCTCAACATTTATTAGGTTGCATACTATGGGTTTAATAAAAGGATTAATATATACGTTAAAGAAAATCAGAGTAGCTTAGAGCATTTGTACCCACATTTATTTGGAGAGAGGATGAGAAATACAAAGTTATAAATCCCATTTGTTAAAAAATCCTTAGTGCAGCCGGTAAAACTTCAAAACTTGATTTACTCTTCTTTTTATAGGCACCGCGTCTTACTTCCCGTTTGGGCTATACGTTTAATGGTTTTAGGGATCCAGAAGGTTAGATTTAGAGGAAATATTACCACATTTGCGTGGATGGGAGTAAAAAACCACCGTCTGTACACCTGACCGAGATTCAAACCACGATAGCCCCATCATTGGTAGTCTAGTCTACTGTGAGAGTAGCGCGTTAGACCATGTGACCACCGAAGCGTGTTGAATACCCTCTTAATCAACAATTTAGACCAGGTGTCGTCAAATGGTAAATCGCGAGCTACCGGTAGATCAAGACGGAATTTTCAGCAATTCACGCGAGAAATCTATTTTGCGCTTTCCAAAGTGATTTGTCGTTGAAGATGGTTGCTTCAAGTCCAGAGTATGTGTGTTCTCGATGGTTCTTGTTCGTGTTGCACTCTAAGTGATTGAGATATTCAACTCTACCTGAGAAACATTTCTACCTGAAGGCGGTGAAAAACAAATGTAGAAGTAAGTTTACAGATAAACTTCTTGGTATCTCCATTCAAATGGAAGTAGCAAGCCACTCACCAAACATTTAACAAATGCTGAATGCAAACGAATTAAGTTCTTCTCAGTAAACGCACACCAAGTTTTTTAATGTCTATTTTCTAGCATTTTGTTTTAAGATTTATCCTGATAATAGCTAAAGATTTAAAAGATCATTTTGGTCCGAAATTTACTGATATTTTTGAGGCTATTGCCATTAATTCTAAGCCACAAATCCCACACCTCCAACTGAACAAAGATGTGAAGTCAAATCCTTTGTTCACGTTACAATAATAAATAAAACGCGACGTGGCAATTTTTTATAGTAGCTTCCACACTCATCGAGTTTGGTGACACTACGTCCAGACTATTGTGAGTCTGCCGCCTTTAACTGTTTAGCCATTGGTAAGAGGCTAAAATTAATATATTCTAAACTAGTGGTTCTTAAACCTTTTTTATTCACGTCATCCTATGCTTTTTATTGTGAGTCCCTGCGGCAAACTAAAAGTGCATGTTGGCGGCACAACGAAAGACTCACTATACTCGTGCACAGACTTCTTTCAGCCGATCAGGAAATGCGTGTTTATTTTCTTTATTCGATCATGAATTGAAATCCTAGGTTGGAAATGGCAAGCTCAATTTCCTCATTATTTACTCAATTCTTTGAATGTAAGCCATTAAATTCTTTGTAAATTAAAATATATCAAACTTTTCAAACACTTTTCTTATATTTATTTTAAAAATTTATTGATTTTTTATCAACAATAACATAGCGTTAAGAATGTTACGGCCCACCTAGTGAATTTCGCAGCACACCCTTTGAAAACCACTGTCTAAACTTATGGTAAATAATATCGAAAGCAAATAATTTTTACTTTCTCGCTACCTTACAGGTATTGTGATCGTCAAAAAAATCGAACTCGAAATTTTGAAGAATTTCGACGTTTCATGACCCCACGAATCTGAAAAAGTCGTTTCCGTCTGTCTGTTTTTCTGTCTGTCTATCTGTCTGTCTGTACCTTGGATTAGAGCCTAAATTTTACCGATTGGGAATAGCCCTGGTATTTTAGGTTTTCATAGGGTTGCACCTAGGTGATTTTGGGATTGGATATTTAACCCTAAAATTAACGGTAGTTTACTTAAGGGCGGAATCAGAAAAATTGATATTGATTAAATTCCATTCCTAAGCATTGATAATTATTACAAACGAAATGGTTACCCTCAATTTTTCGTCAAAATGACTTTAAGGGTTCTGGTCTGATGCGTAAATTCTAATTTTTTATCATATCTCCTTAACTCTTTGAGATATGAGATGACTTATCGTTGAAAATATGTAGGTCTAGTTATAATATAAATCTTTTATTTGAAATATATTTTTATAAAACCAATAGTTTTCAAGCTATAACCAAATATATGTTTTTTTTGATTTTTGGACATTGAAGGTAAAAGCATCGGTGGTGTGGTTAGCTAACGCGCTATATTCTTGTTGAGCTAGACTGCCGAGTACGTGGATATTGAGGTTTTAATATCGGTCCGGTGAATTGGAGTTGGTTTTCCCTAAATGGTTTTCCACTCTACCTTCCCACAAATGTGGGCTCACTTCCTCTAAATTCAACCTTCCCAAATACTAACACATTAGCGTAATTAGTACTTAAGCGTATAAATCAAATGGGTGGTAAGACGCAGTGCTAAATAAAAAAGAAAAACTAAAGGTAAAGTATTGCGACCGTAAAAAAAATCTAGCCCGAGAAGTTGATGGATGTCGACGTTTAATGACCCCCCCCAAACCCCAAAAAGTGGTTATGGCAATGCCATTTGTCCATGCGTCTGTTTGACCATGACATTAAGAGTAGTTTAATAAAGGTCGAAAAGAGAAAAAAAAAATATTTCAAAATCGGCTTTATAGATTTTGATTAAAATTCGTATCTAGGCGTTGACTAAGATTATAAATAAAATGGATATTTTCATTTTCCAATGAAAATTACTTTTAGGATGCTTTACAGAAGTGGAAATTTCCAAATCTACGCAGCTATTTAGGATACTAGATAAATTATCATAGTAAAATTGTAGTACTATTAAAAATAAAATCTTCAATTTGAAATATAGATTTATAAAACCAATAGTTTCTGTGATATTGGCAAATATATTAATACAATATTGTGAGCTTTAGTTGTACAGATATACTACTCAAATTTTAACGTAATAATTCTCAAGTGCCATAAATTAAGTAAATAAGTAAATCTCTCAAAAATGTAGGTTCTTTTTCCTTTAACCTCTTAAAGAAAATATATATATAGCAAGGATCTGTTTCTACCATTTTAGAGTCAATATTTTTTTTTTGTCTAAATTTGAAATTTAATATGTGCAACCTCTAATAATATGTCGAAAATTTTAACCGAAAGTAGAAATTTTAATACGAAGGGCTGACCCTTGTAAACCCAATATCGATCTCTTTTTTTTTGGTCCAAATATACAAATGAGGACTTTAACCCCTTAGAAATAAAATTATAAATTTTAAAACCGAGTGTCAAAAAATGTTTTACGTAAGTATAACGCAATTTTTGCTCGGGTTTGCTGGTGTATATTATTTCGTTTCACATATATTACGAGTTTTGAGTAAATATCTCCCTTTTTAAACAATGACGTGAAAAAGTCCGTGCGGAGTTCCATACCATTTATTTTATATTCCAAGCATTTGAATTAAAAAATAAATAAAGGCATAAGTAATTTAAATAATTTAGTATGTACTGTACATTCCCTTTACCTTGAAAGCTAGCAGGCTTATCTTGACAGATTATAATATAGTCTTAATTTCTAAGCTGAGCAATAGTTGAACTTTGTAAGTTAAACTTTCTATCTTTCAGTATAAACGTATAGTACACATGCGTATTTACTGAGAACATACGTTAAAAAAACACATATGCTATTGAAATATCTTGGTAACAAAACGGACTAATCTTAACATTATTTATAAGAGGTATTTACATGTACTTTCACATTCGTGTAAGACTTGCCTGGTGAAGACTGTAAGATTGGGGTTTGAATCACGGTCGAGTCTACTGAGAGTGATTTTAATAATTGGTTTCCCCATCTCATTCCAATCAAATGCGGGTGTATTACTTCTAAAATGCTTCCTTCCTCATCCCTACCTCACTAGAGTAATTTATTATATATACGTATAACATGAACAGGTAGTAAGTTGAGGTGATGGAAAAAACATGCACTTTCTGAACCGACTGATTACACCAGCACGCGAGCTACACACATTTAAATTTAGAGCAGAAACGACATCCAACCTCCAGGCTGTTAATTCATTACTGTAAAAAAGAATACCCCGAACATTTATCAATTATATAGTTTACAGCCATGCTGGAAATCAAACCAAGTACCCTTAGCTCAATAGGCAGACTCACTACACAAGTTTATTAATAGCCACGAAGAGCTTTTATTAAATAACGAAACTTCTTGTGTTAAATAAAATCGTGATATCTACGGAGTGAAATAAATACCCTGACCTTTCTTTACGTTTTGAATTTAGAGCCATTTTAAATTTTTTACTCCGCTATCAAAGGGGATTTGAAAGGTATTTGGATATATCTATCGACGGACTATATTCAGGGTAAAGCATATGCATATAAAGTTATCGTTTATCATTTTTGAACGAAATAATCAACACTCATAAAAAAACCAACATAAAAAAACACTCAACTTTAGTGACTATGAAATGTAAAATGATATTCCTATCAAACACACATAAATATAAATACAATCGCTTTTCATTTGAGTAGATTAAATAATGGGTTTGGTGTAATGGTAGTGTATTTTATAAAGTGATACAAAAATAGTAGATATTAAAAATTATCTTAAATAAAGTGGACGTGTTAAATTGGTTCTACATTTCTAGAAATTGAACAAAATTTCAAATGCACTGGCGGATCGTTCATGTTTCTCATGGAGGCTAAGGGATATCAACTATGGTCTTAAGGGACCCGTAATCTGAACCCAGACGTTAGTTTAATTGCCGTGGGGGTTAATGACGGCTAGCAAAAGTTACCAAATTTACTCTTATGTATCCATCCGCCAAACTATATGATCTGAAAGATCGTATTTTGAGTTGTTACTTTATACAGTCGAAACCTCCACTACAAACTTTTTTTTTCTTTTAGTCTTACTAGTCATTTGGATTATAAACTAATATACTGATTATTCTAATGGTTTTAGGGATGAGGAAGATTATATTTAGAAGAAGTGTACTCGCATTTCTTGGAGGAAGAGTGGAAAACCATTTTGGATAAACCACCCTTAGTACACCGATCACCCCGTCATCGGAAGTCTAGTCTACCATGAAAGTAATTAGACCACGCGGCCACTGAAGCGAATTTAACCGTTTTTACATCTTCTACTGGCTGTAGGCTATCCACATTCCTATAGAAAATGGACTCTATTTAGTATTTGTGTATCTTTGATTGTATTCAAAGATCTTCCCAACTCAATTTTCAACTGTACTTGCATATTATTTAGATACATGTTTAAAAAAATCACTTAATCGTACAGAGTTGGAATAAACTATGAATGTTTAAAAAAATTATTTTAATGTTTCATGATTTACAATACTTTATCAGTACGTAAAAGAATAAAAACTTGTTTCAGTTTATAGTGTAATTATTTATTTTTAGTTTCTTAGAGGGATTGAGTTCTAGGAAAATTTGAAATAAATAATTCACTCAGTTAATTAGAAGTGGAAAAATGTATCCTCAGCTTAGAGTGCTTCCAAACTTTAAACAACTTTCTGAAGGGGACTTGTAGAAGTTAGGTAAATATTCGCAATGAAAATACAAATTCCACGAATATTTCCTCTATTTAAAAATTAGTTGGTGAAGGAACTGGTAATTAGATAGTATTGAGTTCAAAAGCATGAGAAGATTGCACTATCGTTGAGAGCAATTTTACTTTTCATTTTAGCTTTTTGTTTAATTAGTTTAGTTTGTATTTCATTTGAGATATTTAAAGTGCACTCTCTAAGCCAATTGATTATATCAGCACTCATCATATATACTTTTAGCACCACCACTTACGGCCTGTTCAGGTTATACACATATATGATAACTACCATAAATAGGTAGGGATGAGGAAGGTTTAATATAGAGGAAGTTTATATGCATTTGCGTGGAAGTAGAGGGGAAAACCCTTTACTAAAGGGAAAAATATCTTTTTACACCCGACCTCCCTGTAATCGGTGGCCCAGTTTATTTCTAAAGTGACGACTTAGACCGTTCAGCCACTGAACTAGGTCACACGATTTATAAACTAATATATAACATACACAACGGCCTGTCTCCAGCCGTTAATTGATCATTATAAAAGGAGAAACATTTCAGCAATGAAAACTTTTTCGACCCTGCTGGGAATCAAACCCGGGACCCTTATCTCAGTAGGCAAACAAACTACCGAACTTGATTAGTTCCTTTATATAATCAGTATAATGAGCTGAAATGAACAATTATTTCAAATCTTATTTCATACCTAAATCATTGGTCACTTATTCAAAGGCGTCATGCTCACAGGAGATTGGATTTCTGGTGATGGGAATATCAGGGTTCAAATTCCGGTTAGGTGTCCTGAGGGTTATTTCATTTTAAATAGTTCCCCTACTCTTATTCTTTTCAAATGCAGGTAAATTTGCCCCTGTATTTTATATTTCTCATGCTGACAACATTAGTGTAAATATACGAATATCTCGGCTCAAGGCAAAATTTAAATGTTCACACATACACCACACACAACACATATAAACATATATACAACAATATACACATACATACTTATTTACACACAAACCTGATCACACAGTTTACTTACGGGATAGACAAGAATCTGTGTATATAGCTCAAAAAACAACTCCGTATTCAGCCTTAACTAACTTTCTCCGCACTTCTGTATCATAGAATACTCCCTTCGCTTCAACAACACCCATATGCCGAGTCTTAAATGCTATTTTATTCTTGAAAATCTTAATGTTTCTCTTGTTCACACTTTCCTCAATCACATTCAGCCACGTCTTTCATGGTTTACCCCTTGCTTTTGATCCACACATTCTACCTTCTTATATTTAATTTGTCACTCGATCCACACTCATCCTCTCAACACACCCAAACCAATGTAGGATGCTTCTTTCACATTGACCTACTGGATTCTCTTTCTAACCTCACTCCTTTAGCACCCATTCATTACTAGCTCCGTCCATACAAGTTTCTTTACGTACATTTCTTATTCGTCTCGTTTGAAGCACTTTAAGTGTAATATGTTTAAATAGTTTTAAAATTGCATTATTCCATGATTATTCACATCACTAATTAATCATGCAGAAAAAAACTATTAATATGTATGAAGAATTAGTTTTTCCTTTGAGTTTTTTTAGTTCTATTAAAACAAGATAAGCAATACAACTTTTTATGTTTAATCTTCAACAGAAGAAAAAACAAACGTCCGGCTATTTTATGTGATGCCAATTTTTTTTTATCAGGGTTGATTTTTTAAAATTTCAATGTAAAAATATAAGCATGTCTTGTAAATTAAACTATAGTTGATACTTTATTACAACTTTAACATACACCGTGGGCACAGACAAATAATATACCCAGACACTCAATATCCAGGTTAAAATGGTTGCGCTCCTTTTGACAGCTTCAGCCCTTTAACACTAGGATCGCTGCGGCTAGTCCTATCTTCACCCAGCAGTAACAATAGCGAAGCTCAGTGTTGAAGGACTCAAGCTGGCAAAATGAGCGCAGCGGAACCCCTATAAGGTTGAGAGTCTGTTTCTTACTTGTCTGTGATTGTGGGCTATTAGGGTTTGTGACCACACTTGAAGAGGCCTCCGTTTCACTAGTAATTATTATAATCCCTTTGCTCCATGGGAACACAAAGAAACTTCAACCATACTTGCTCCCTCCACTCTTTTGTGTGTTTTTTTTTAATTAGTAGTATAGGTACGAACTAATTTCCCAGTAAATTGCTTGCCTTCTATATTAACTGGAAGCAAGTCCTTTAGTCTTTAATTCATCATTGTGGAAAATGAAAACCTAATTTTTACTCGTGAAAAATGTTTGTCCATGATTGAAATCGAGCCCGGGAAGTCAAATAAACCAGACTAATGACAGACTAATGACAGAGGCTAGATTTTGGGACTAAGATTATTGCGTGACCTCAACATACAGGGTGTATTGATTTTAGTTGGAAGTAACTATGGTGTGGTTAGTAGACTTCAAAGCAACACAAAAAGTATATTTGAACATATGTACTATGTTCGATGGTTCCCGAGATAATAGCTTCCAATATTTTGCTGGAAATGATAATAATCCTATTTGATACAACACTGTTTCACCTCTTGTAAGTGACATATCACTACCAGTACACAGGCAGAACTGCGGCTACAACAACAGAGGTGTATCAAGTAGGACTGTTAACAATTCCGTAGAAGCTTAGAAACCTTATCTCGGTAATCATCGAATATAGGAAATGTGTTCAAATATACTTTTTGTGTGGTTTTGAGGTCTACTAACCACACCCCAGTTACTTCCCACATAAATCGATACACTCTGTATATAGAATAAAGTATTGACTCACACAGTGACTCATCACCATATCTCCAGAATCTCTGAATATGTATTTTTTAAATTCATTGGGTAGGTTTCTTCCAGGTCTTAAGCATTCAATAATAAATGATTTACTTAAATTCAAATCACGAGTAGATTAAACGGGGATTGGAATATTAAGGTCGTCCAAAAAATTGGGTAATTGACCTGTAAAGCTGAAATTTAGCAGGAAGGTAGAGAGATTTCCACATGAAACCAGAAATATCCATAAAGGGAAAATTTTAAATTGGGGCTCCAAAAAATTGGGAGGGAGTCTTATAAAAAATAATTTTTTATATTAGGTAGAAAATTAAACTTTAGCAGATAGATGGAGAGACAACTACATAATACGAAATTTTTAATAGTGAATTAGAGAAAAGGAGAGTGGAGTGTTCAAAATTTCTAAAACTTTTAGGTATAAATACGTTTCCATGTGGAATCAATTTTGAATTTTGCTGGCAAGTAAGGCCCACTTCAAATATTCATTAAAGTCTGCAAATTTTACATCTTTAAATGGGACTTTGGGAAATAAAGAAAGAGGGCAGAGTGATTAAAAAACCTCTTAGATGTGGAATAAAATTTTAAATTGGCTGGCAGGTAGAAGAACAACGCCAGATAACCAGATATATCTTAAAATTTCTAATTTTAGTTGGAAAATTCGGGAGAGGATAGGGCTTAAAATTTCCTAAAATAATAGAAACAACTATTTCTCAATGTTGAAGAAAATTGAAATTCAGAAAGAAGGTAAAGGGATAACTTCAATAAACATGAGATACTGAATATTTTTAATATTTTTAATTTGACTACGGTAAATATGTAGAAGGGCAGGAGGCTGTAAAAATAGAAAAACACATCTTTTAGATATGGTAGTATATACAGGGATAGGGTTTATTGATGTGGACTGGATCGAACTAGCTCAAGATAGAGATAGTGTGTAATGAGGACTTTATAGAACTAGCTCAAGATAGAGATAGGGTGTAATGAGGTGGACGAAATAGAACTAGCTCAAGATAGGCATAGGGTGTAATGAGGTAGACTGTACATAACTAGCTCAAGATAGAAATAGTGTGTAATGAGCTCTTTATAAAAACTATCTCAAGATAGAGATGGGTGTAATAAGATGGACGGGATAGAACTAGCTCAAGATAGAAATAAGGTGTAATGAGTTGGTGTGTATAAAACTAGCTCTCAAGACAGGGATAGGTGGCGTATATTCGTTAGGGTGGCAAAGAACTTTTGAGTTCCTAATGCCATAGAATATTTAAGTTATCTGCCTATTTACACTGTCCCATGAGTCGTCAGAAATACTGTGTTGTGCACATCCTTGAACCAATGTTTGTTTGAAACATGCAGGACTGAAACTAACTTTTATCTATTGTGTCTACCAGAGTCGTTCGTGTGTCCGGTGACGCACTTCAAGTGCCTGAATCACTTCTGTGTCCCCGTGGATGACGTGTGCAACTTTGTGGACGACTGCGGCGACGGTTCGGACGAGCATAAATGCCGTGAGTACTACTTTATATACATTCCTTTCCACCATGGTGATAGCCGAACTTTGGAAAACTACACTTCTTCTCTCTAGCAAGTTTTTGGGGAACTAATTGTAAAGTAAGGGTAAAGCCTCGGTGGCTCATTGGATAAATAGGCGGCCTCTTTTAGAATACAATACCTTCGTGTAATGCAGAGAGATATTAGCAGGTGCGCCATGTTCTTTTAGCCTATGTTAGTGCTGTATTAGTTTAATTATGTAATGCAATTTAATGAAATGAAAACAATTATGGAGAAGGCTTGCAGGAATTTTAGGGATAAACTTAAACTAAAAGTTACAGTAGAAAAACTACACTTTTTTTTTGTACACTCTCAATAAAGTAATTCGATATGTTTCATGGTTTGAAAAAAAACAAAACAGTAATTTAATAACTTTTACAAAAACTTCCTTAGAAATAAAACTTTTAACTTTGTCAAAGGAGGTTGAATTATGCAGGTTTTATTTTGGAGGTTCGCTTAACAAATACAGCCTCATATAAAGCCCATATCATGCCCGATTAATCGGTCTAATAATTACACAATTATTCTCGAGTGATAGAACGTACAGATGGGTGGTTTCTGCTATCTTCGTTTGATAACATAGACATATGTATAATATTTAATTTTTAAATTATTATTTATACATTGTGTTAAATTATTTAAATCTGGTAAAATCGTTTTATTAGTCTCAACTAACTGTTTTCTATAGTAGAATATTGGAAATTGTACCACGAAACGTCTCCTGGTTCAAGTTGCGCAAACTACCTTAGCTAGGTGTTACCAGGGGGAAGTTAAATACAGGATCACATGCAACAAAGATATTGTCGGTCAAAGAAAGCTTTGAACTTTAACAACATTTGAAAAGTTACTTTAAGTAAATACACTCTGTAGCTATCCATTTCGCAAATACTTTTTGTCACTTTCGTAAGTGAAGTTAGTTTCCATCTTTTGTCGATGTGATTAAACGTATTAATGAACTGGATTAACTGAATGAAGAAGTGATAGTATTTAATAAATTTTTAACTTTTAGAATAGGACATACATGCCTTGAATTAATAATATATTAATTATTAACGTAAGCAATGTAAGCGTGAAAATTATTTACTTAGAATTTATGTTTGGACATTTCATATGCTTCCGAACTTGAATAAATGTTGGGGTACAATCTAAACAACTTTATCAATGTACTAGCAGTTAGATCCATTCTTTTCACGGTTAAGAATCACCAAAACTAAATCAAATTAGAACCTTCAACATCTGGCTACTCACTTTTAGATAGTTCCTCTCTGTATAATCCTTAACTAGCTATGGCATTCACAAACCAATAGTGACCATTTATAATGATCCTGTGTTGTTGCATAGCTTTCTGGAGTAATTATATTCAAGTTGTGTCAATTTTATTTAGTCGCATTGTACTGTTGTTGCTAAACTTCCGTACACGTGCAGGGAGACTACGGGTTAGAAATATTCAGTTTGCTTGTTCGAGCCCTAGCAATTATTAAAGAAAAAAAACCTTGCAGTGTGAGTGCGTGAAAGAGAGCAACATATTTCATTTGCAAACTGTATTTATTTTGATTTCTTTTTAAAAAGTAGTTTTGCTTGTGCTCGCAAGAGTACAGCAGCTCTCGGTATCAAAATTGATGTTATATCCAGGAAACTGGGGGGGG
>CABFWO010003028.1:0-24196 GCA_902155825.1 Timema genevievae | reverse complement strand
GGGGGGGGTATTAGTTTTTTCTTCACTTGTTAACTGCGTTTTCTTGAAGAACCAGCGCGATGAAGAATCGCGGATGCCATTGTGGCAATTCCTTGAATGTATCATCTTAATTTGTGAAAATAAAAGTTATAAAATGTGTTAATATAAACAATATTTAATTACCAATATCATCAGGTGGTCTGCAGAAACGTATCGCGACACATTAATAAATTAAAATAATTTAAATATTTGAGACAAAATATTACCTTGACCACAAATTGAATGCACAAACAAATGGTATTAAAAAAACCTACAATCATTACCTAAGCACGATCATAAAACAATATAAGAAACAAAAACAAATAGACATTGCCATAGAAACATGTTGTAAAAAAGCATCAAAATTAACTAAAGAATATAAATAATATACTACGTTACAGAAACATATTTAATAATATGTATTATGGTTTTCCCAAAGAACATCCAAGATTCACCCAACTAAATTGTTATATTATATTTATCTTAATTGTTATTTAGCTGATAGATGGGCGTTCATTTATCCTCTTAATTTCAACTTTGCTATCGCAACGCTCATTGATCACCTTTAAGATTATCTTTACTTTTTGTTTTCGTATACAAAATTCAAACTTTTAATCAAAACATTAAGTTTTTCCCTAGTAAATAATTCCCGCCCCTTATTTTTAAGTAAGTTCCAAGTTTTCCGGCTTCCATAGTTATTTTGGAGTGGTCATTTTACAATCAAGTAAATTAAAATTTCACTCCATACTGAAAAAAGAATGTTGTAATAATTTTTGGAAATATTTTAAGCTTCTACCCTCCACCACCACAAAATATATATAATGAGGTATGGCCATATAACATCTAACTAACAAGTTTAAACAAAATCTACCAAACCGTTTCAGATTTGTGGCCAAGGACAGTCAAACAAACATGTAAAATACACTTTTTTGGGGGGTTACGGGGGTTCGATAAAACATAAAAGGTACAGATGCATAGTAAAATTGAGGTCAAAAGTTTTCTCGATTACAATAACTATTCTTTCTCTTTAGATGAGAAAGTAAAAATTAGGTCTCACAATTTTATATAGTCGTTTTGGAATGAAACCTAAACGGTTTAGTGGATTAAATTCAAACTCGATAGTTAGATGATCATACCTCAAGGCCAAATCGGGATTTCTATTCTCGCTCTAAGGTTAACTTAAGATTATTTTTTAATTACGATTTTTAAAAATTGTTTCAAACGATTTTATTCAAGTTGGGTATCTGGGCAGTGTTATACATAATAAATAGTCTACCTTCTATAAACAATTTTTTTCAGGAAAATTGGTTTAATAGTAGACTGATTTTTTAATTTGGAATTTTCTCGAAAATGAATCAATAAATTATGTTAAAAATCGGCATTTGGGGAGTGTCTTACCTAATAAATATGAAAGTGTCTGTTACTAAAAATATATATTAATCTAGGAAAAGATAACTGCATTTTTTAATGGATTTTATGATTTTGTTTAAAGTGTTTATCTGGATACTGTTTTACATTATAAATAACATTTTAAACATTTTTATATAAACTTTCTTTAAAAGTGGTATATTGATACATAGATAGCTTTGAAATGTGGCTGGATATGACTTGAGAAGATCAGTTGGACAGACAGGGGGACATGGAGAAGTCATATGAGGAGTGGGTGAGAAGAGAACCATTTTGGAGGTGATTCTTTGGTGCAAAGAAAACAGGATTGAACACATCCTTAGCAGGAACTATCTTCTGCATGACGTCAGAGCAAGCAAGGTTGAAAGAAAGAGGAGCTTTTCAAGAAGGAGGACTCAAATATTGGATGACTCGAAGGAAAGAAGACAATTCTGGGAGCTGAAGGAGGAGGCAGAGGACAGGGTGCATTTGCGGTCTAAGTTCACTGACAAAAGGAATGGACCTTTCGTAAGACATAACACCTAATAGTAATAAATATAATTTGTATTTTGAAAAATTTGAAATTTATATGCGAGAAAGTAAATACTATTTCGTCATACCATTAATTTTAATGAGCTATAGCTAATTTTTTTTAGTGTATTCAACTGTTATCCTTATAAGCGTTAGTTGCTTTCGTGGCGATACGCTCTGGTAAGCCTAATAGCTGACATCACATGATCTATATAGAGGTCGGCCAACTTTTTTGGTTCTTATCGACTTATAAACTTATGATCCATAGATTTTACCTTTATTTTTTGTGTCCATGCATATTGTATTATGTTTTGCTGAAATTCAATCTTTCCTCAAACACGTATGTCTCAAACTTTATAGAAATAAATTCAAAAACATAATAAATATAAATTTTATGTTTATTATTCTTATCAAACTATTTAGATTTCTCATAACAATCAAGATTATTTTGAATTAAAGGTTATTTCATTCACACTCAAATATTAATTTAAAGTTCTTGATATATTTGCGAGTTTAAAAGACTCAGAGATCTACTTTTAGCCAAGATAATCGGTCGATCATAATGTACCAAATGCCACACAATGTTCTATGAATATATCATTCCAAGCTTAACTGATTGCAGTTCAAACCCCACCTTGATGAACAATAGAAAGTCAAGTAAACTATCTAAACCCATAACCTAAATCTGCTGGGTTTATTTTTACACAACATATTACAATTCTTTCGAGTAATACGCTTATGTATAAATTACGATAGTGATTTTAGAAATTAGGAAGGTTATATTTATAGGAAGAATACCAGCATTTGCGTGGAAGGAGAGTTGAATAGCCGTTCTAGAAAATAATCTCAATATACCTGATCGAGACTCGAACCTCAATCACCCATCGGCAGTCTAGTCTACTGCGAAAGTAGCGCTCTAAAGTCTAGCTAGACCATGAGGCCACTAGAGCAGGAAAATCTGAAGTTTCACTTTATTCAGATTATTAACGACGAATGTGTGCGTGATTTGTGTAAACCATATAGCGATGTCATCTGCATGNTTTTTTTTCCCCCACCTCCCTGGACAACGCGGGTGTCGGGGGGGGTCTAATTGGGTGTTTCCCAGGGCGAAATTTTGGGGGGGGGGGGGGGAAAGAATCTGGTGACTGTCAATCCTAGTGCGAGGCGCTATTCTTGAATTCATAATGTCGAAAAATATATTTGCACAAAATTATTAACTTAATTTTTAATATGCTATTGTCATAGTAAGCGATCAGTGATATAACTAGTTAACGTCCCTGAAACTTTAGGCAAACGTTCTAAGGTGTTAAATTAATATTTCTTTTAGTTGCCGTTTATTGAGAAGTCTAGTTTAGACCCTTGACTGGGTTTAATAGCGATGGTGATTATGATTTCCGATTTATTGTAGTTATTCAAGGTTCCTACACAAAATCATGAAATTTTTTTCCGGGACATTTCAAGGACTATTCAAGATTTTACTACAGTTCCTCCAGGACAAGTGTATAAAGTAATAATGACAAAATATACTTCACTACATATTTTCTTTTATTTAATGCAGGTTGCCAACTTCCCTACACCTACACCTTTCCACACTTTTTATTATTTTTTAATGTATTCCATGACGCAACGAGTTATTGAAATAATTAAAACATAACAATAAATATACTCACTTGTAAATAATCATTGGTGAAATGTGGGTTTCCCCTTTAACAGTGATGAATTAATAGCAGGAGGGCTGTGTGTTGTGTTTGTTATAGATTTAAGTTATTTTATAAATCATGTGCTGATATAATAAGTCGGTTTAGAAAGTGCACGTTAATTACTCCAAACCTCACTGTTCATATTGTGCTTGATAATTTATGCTATATAAATTACAAAACAAAATTAATATTTATAAAAATTACAATAACACAACATAATTTTATTTTAGTGACATAGCTTGATAAGAAATGTAAAGGGATTTAAAGGGATTCAGACATCTTATGAATTTTCTTGGATCTCTTGGAAATTTAATCTAGTGACTTACTCCTGATACCTCTTCTTTTACTCCTGTCTCTCCTAATTTACTAAACTTATAAAAAAAGGGGGGGGACAAAAGAGTTGACAGGACATCCTAACGAATTCCAGGAAAGTATAGGGAAAAGGAGAAATTTCATAACTTTTCCAGGTCTGGAAGAAATGTTTTAAAATTCCAGGGTTACAATGTTTTCCATTCATGACGCGTAGGAAACCCATTATTGCTGCTCCAAACATTTTTTTATCAGCGCATCTTACTACCTGTTCAGGTAATAATACTCTTGTGCGTCTGTGCTACATCATTCATAGCTCAGTAGTAAAAAGATTATCCAGTACTTATGTACCGTAGCCCAGGGGATGCCCGAATGTACTGATCCTACATCCTTTCCGTGGAGGCTCTCTCCATGTCCCGATGATATGAGATGATGGTGATAGTGGGTATGAAGGTGTGGTATCAGTGGAAACACAACCTAAATTAAGCCTAACTAACCAAACCCTGGTCACCGTTGGAGTAACTCCAATTTCGGTAAAAATGCTCAAGGTTCCAGTTGGAAATAGAATCCCTAGGTTCATAGCCAACCTGGTCAGGTTATACGCAAATATGATAATTACTCTAATGGTTTAAGGATAAGGAAAGAAGCGTTTTAGGGGTAATATCACCGCATTTGCGTGTACGGGGAGCAGGAAACCACTTATTAAAAACCACCCTTGCTAGACCCGAATAGGATTCGAACCCTGATCTCCCCATCATCTGCAGCTCATTAGACATAAAATTAACCAGGGATGGCAAATTATTTTCCGACCTGTGTGCCACCTAAGCAACAGCTGAATTTTGAATTAATCTAGTGTGTCACCACTGATTTACGTTTTTTAATTAGTATTAAAAAATAAAAAATTGTTTAATATTATAAAATATAAAGAACTCAAATCAAGTTGAAAATATTTTAATAATTTCCTAAATTTTAAAGAAGAAAAATTTATTAAATTGACAAAGTTAGTGTCTTAGAGCATATTGATTTCAACAGCTTAAGCTGAGACGCGAGAAAAGGCCACTGTTTTTGCAGTTTTTATGCCCAAACTTTTTTTGGCCAAAGTAAATTAAATATTGCTCCAGTACAAACATAAAATGTAATTTTCTTCGCATGATAGCCTCAACTCTTCTTGAATATCTGTCAAGGATGTCCTGGAGTTTAATGACATCCTTTTCTCTTCAGTTAAAAAGGTTCTCATCTAATGCCGCTATGCTCATGATGGATATTAAACAACTGTTGATATCACCATGGGAAGAGAATTAAATTCTACGTTTGTACTGGAGCAATATTTTATTTACTTTGGCCAAAAAAAAATTTTTTGCCATTAAAACTGCAAAAACACTGCTCTTAGCTCGAGTCCCTTTCCATACCACCTTAACGTAAAAACAATGAAATTAGCATCTTCATTGAAAAAATACAATAAATTTTTGTGTTTATATATTAATTTTAATTTTTTTTTTATTTTACTAAGTTATTTAGGTTCGGTTCATAGCTTGATGTCTTAAATAGAACACAAGTAGCTACTAAGTGCAATAAAAGACCATTTCTAGCCGTTGACTTCACAGAGTTCATTGTGTACACAGCTGTCAAGATATTATCAACTTCAAAAAATTATACGACTTTGACAAACATTTAATGCGACGTTTATTTTTTTCATGTCGGCGTGCCACCCAAATTGTGTTCCCGTGCCCCAGCGACACGGGTACCATACATTTTCCATCCCTAACGTTGGCCATTCACCGAACGAAGTGGGTCCCTCCACACTAATGCGGGTGAATATCTCTTCAAAAATCCTTCTCTTCAGTTATTTTTACAGCAGTGCGTCTTACTACCCACTACTGTGCTAGGGAAGAGTAAGGTTGAGTTTAGAGGCGGTGTAACCACTTTGTATGGAGGGAGAAGAGAGAATAATTTAGTAAAAGCCACGCTCGGTGCCGACGACTAGGATTTGAACCCAGATCTTCCCATCATTGTCAATCCAGTCTATTACAAGAGTGACGCCTTAAAAAAGGGATCGGCAACTGGTCGATCGCGACTGACCGGTCGATCTCACAGCAATTTTCAGTCGATCAAGTAAAGAAAAAACATCGTCAATAAAAGACGAACTTTTGAATCTTTCGAGCTTGCAAAAATATCACGTAGTTTCAAGTAATATTTGATAGTGACCAAAATGTTTTGAAGAAACTTAAATAATTTAATATATAAAAATAAATATTGTATCCATTATATTTTGTTCTATACGTTTTGGAACAAAAATATTCAAAGGAAGAAGAGAAGTTTAAGTAATAGATATAAGAATTCATAGTGGAAATAAAAATAATTTAAAGTATAGGCTTGTGGAGAAAAAACAAGTGATCGCTAGACCTTTTATAGGTTTGCAAGTCGATCAGCACCCAAAAGATTGCTGACCCTTGCCTTAGACCTTTCCAACACTGAAGCGGATCTCTTCTATTAAATCGTTAGTAGACTTCCAAACTTATGTATTCAACTTTTAAAAAAAGTATTATTAAAAGAGGTTTAGTAGGGTGAACTTTAGGGGCAACGGTGCTAGGAATGGTGGAAAAACCACAGTATAGTAAACTAGGATCCAACCCCAGCCTCTGGAGTCCAATATAACCTGGTTGAATTCATGCCCAGGAATATTGCTTGCTGTCCCGACGAATTAAATCAACAGGTATTACGTCGTATTAATAAGCTAAGGGTTCCCGGATTCAAATCCAAAAACATCACAACAAAATCTATTTTGTAAGCGATATTGGAGTTCTTTCGCATGTGTTGGGTATTTGCTAGAGTTAAGTTAATTTTTTTAGTACCTCGTCTTACCACTTGTTCAGGTTGTAATAGTTACGGTAATGATCTAGTAATAGAGAACGTTGAATTTAAAGGAAGTGTACCCACATTTGCTTCGAGGGAGATAGAAAAACAATTTTGGAAAATACAACCCTCAGTACAATCGACCGGGGTTCTAACCTCGGATATCCCCGTCATCGGTAGGCTAGTCAATTGTAAGAGTGACGCCTTAGACCATGCGGCCACCGAAGCAGATTAGAATTTAGCTATCTCGTAGGTTGACACATCAGTTCCTGAAGGGGCACGTTAAATTTACTCAAGTAACTACAAATAAACAAGAGTAAAAGGTAACAACATCTTCAGACGGAAGAATCAGCCCCTCACTCATAGGGTTCAGCCCACTTGGTGACAACTGTGTGATGCTGGGCTGGAGCTGTCGGGCATCTGGTCCGTCCACCGATCCATCGGATGGCTGCTCTCAGTTCAGAAAATGTATCGGCGAAAGCAACCGAAAGACCCTGCAGCCAATTATAAGAAGGACTTGTTTTTAGGTTAGGTTAGCATTCAGCATTTTTTTAAATCTTTAAGTCAAGTTAGTTGTAAGTCCATAGGTGGTGATACTGTGGGTAGTAAGTGGAGCGAAATCTCTGGTAGGGTGCCTCCCCAGATGGTGTGGAGGGGGATGCCCGCCCCCGCTGGGCTTCTCGCCGATCTGGAGACTATTAGATCCAGAGCGTGGTGGGATACCCAGCGGGGCAGGGCACTAGGGCCGTAATATACCCGGGGCGGACCAACTAGTAGGTTAAATATAGGAAAGAAGGACAAATAGGACTTTTAGATTTAACTGTATATTCTAAATTTATTATTGTATTTTTAAAAACAAGAGAACGTAGCTAAAAGAGGTAATGTTAATTCAAGATGTAGATCTAGGTCCCTAGCTACACGCTAGGAATAGGGATAAACAGTGTAAATAAATAAATAAATGAGAATAGCGGCATTAAAAAAACAAAAAACAACAAGACAACTCTACATATCGGAGAGCACGTGGACTGTATGTCAAACTAAGCCAGCAACAGAAAGGTCAGGTTTCGAATGCCAACACGTTGTACTGAAGGTGTTTTAAATTAGTTTACCACTCTACCTTTACGCCAATTCAAGTACATTTACCAACCCACTTCAGTGGTCCAATGGTCTAAGCTCTAAGTCATCACGGGGAGATTAGGGTTTGTATCCTGATTAGGTCTGCTGAGGGTGGTTTTTCCTAAACGGTTTTCCACTATACTTCCAAGCAAATGGGGGTAGAATACTTCAAAAATAATTCCTTACTCATCCCTACCCGATTATACAGGGTGGGGCTGAAACAGACGATTAGTGTATTGAAAATTAACACCTTAATTGAAAAGTAAATATTCACTAACTAAATAAAATCAAACTACATAATACACCTTTTTCACTTTTTTGAAGATAATGTCAATCAGGTGAACCCCACCGGACGCAACCACTTCACCCTACTCCGTGGTGGCAAACCCCAGAACGTTGTACATCACTTTTCTTAGCATATATTGTCAAATTGCTTCCACACAGGGCCATGTCTAGAGGATGGGGAGCAAAGGGGTCATTTACCCTGGGCCTCACATTCCATTAAGGCAACATTTCCCACAAAAATTATTAAATTCAGTCATAATAATTATTATTCTAAATCTCGCATCAAATAGTGTACAGATAATTAACAGTAATATATTTTCGCTTATTGATAGGATTCCATTCTAGATTCATGAAAACACTAACTTTATGTAATTTAAGATTTACGTTCTTCGAGTAATGTGCTTCAGTACAGTAGAATACGCCGCCATTGTGCTACCACCGTCGGTCCACAGAAAACTAACAACAGTGCAATGGTGCAAAGAGGAATTTACTTTTGCTAACTTAATTGGATTGATTATTTGCCTTTAATAAAGTACAGTCATTTAATTGGTTGATCATTATTTAATAAAACATTAGATATTATTAAATAACATAAGTACCGAGTACATATCAATATATTATAACGGTTTGGGGCTAAAATTGAAAAGTGCCGTGCCCCAGGCTCTACATTTTCTTAAAACGGCCCTGAAGTTCCACACCACCCTGTAATAATTATCATTTGCATATAATATGAACGGGAAGTAGACGCGGTGATAACAAAAATAATACATTTACTATAAACTATATTTTTATAATCACAAAACCATCAGCGTAATTAAAAATGCAAATAATCTAGACAGGTAGGAAAATGAAGTTAATTCTATTTTATCGTGACTAACAATATTTTTATGTTTTTAAATTCATACATGGGGTTGGAAAGGTTTTTCTGTAAACACACCAGGAAATTAAACTCAATCAAAATCTAACATCACTTCACTACAGTCCAATTTTCATAGGAAGGTCTTTTTGATATAAAATTCAAACAAATATATTATTTGCTAATAACATTGATATAATTTTACCATATGAAACTATCTATAAAAAGTGACAGCTACATACAGATAACATGACTATATAATATGTAAATATAATCATCATTATCAACTGTTTCCAGCCTGTGGCAGGGTCAGTTTAGTAAAATGACTACATCTTCCTCTTTCTTTCCATCATTCTTACTCCTTTATTTGCTTCCATTCTCCTCCTTTCACTCACACACTTGTTGTTGTCCAATCCTTCCATCTATTTTTTGGTCATCCTTACAGTCTTTTACCTCCATACTTCTTCTCGATCAATTTCTTTGGTATTCTTTCCTTTTTCGCCTTCATTATGCCATACCATCTCACTCTTACTTCCTCTAATTTCTCATGTACTCTAACAACCTCATTACATGTCCATACCATCTCACACTTAATTCCTCTAATTTCTCATGTACTCTAACAACCTCATTACATGTCCATACCATCCAAGACTTTCTTCCTTTACTATCTTATGTAATCCAACCTCTTTATTCCTTCATACCCACGTCCTCCAATTTCCTTGTTTCTCTTACCTTTAATGTCCATGTTTCTGCTGCAAATGCGACTATGGGTATAAAGTACACCCTATGCAACATTTATTTACACTTTAAAGGAACTTCTCTTCTCCAAATCAGGTGTCAAGTATGATGAAGAGTAAAATTATTACTTTATCTTTAAATATTTGCAATTAGTCACAATATGACTGCCATATTAAGCTTGTCGACAGGGGATTACGTGAAAAGGCGTATAACCTGAACAGAAAGTAAGACGCGTCGCTAAAAGAAAAAGTTAAAAGTAGATCCAGTAACCTTTTCTGGCTGTCAGATAAAGCTCTTCTTATGAAATTTGGACTGTAGATATCGAGACAAAGAGCTAAAAGCTTCTAATAAAACTAGGTCAGTCGTAAAAGATCGGGTGAACTTAACACGCCAGTGGCCATTTGCTGGACGACCTTTTGTAATGGTCGTGTGAGCTCTGTGTGTGTAGTGACGGACATAACCACACTTTCCCGATAAATACCCTACTCTATGATAAAATGACACGCAGGTTGAACATTTCAGAAAAAAAAAATTAATTACCTTCGGAAGTTCATGCATGCATTCAAACAACATGTTTATTTTTCTATTTGTGTATCTAAGAATTAAGGTGGGGATATAGTGAGCGAGAAAAAAAAAGTATTTTTGTAGTTTTTAAACAAAAATTGTTTGGCCAAAATAAATAAAAAATTTCCCTAATAGAAATATAAAGTTTAATTGTCTTCACATGTTGATATCAACAGTTGTTGAATATCTGTCAAGGGTGTCCTGTAATGTAAGTAATAACAACTTTTTATCCTCATTTAAAAAGTTTATCATCTAATGCCGCTATGCATACAACTACTGTTGATATCACCATGTGAAGAAAATTAGACTCTATGCTTCTACTTGAGCACTGTTTAGTTTATTTTGGCAAAAAAAAAATGTTTTTCTATAAACCTGCCAAAAAAAAAAACATTTACCTATTCTCACGTTCTCTACTTACCTACTTTATTATATTTTTGTTCCACATTATATCGATCTAGAAAAATTAGCCTACCCCGAACTTGATACTTTGGTTAGATTTCGAAGTTGCACCAACTTAAATTGGATTTGGAATTTACGTGTGATTGTTTTATTAATAAGATGTTCAAATAAAGGAAACTCGAATCCTAATGTTCAAAGAGCTCATGTAAAAATTATGTATTTTGTCTAAATAACAATTATTATTTTCTATTAAACTTTCCTTTTTGAAATAAACTAATATTTTATAAAACGAAGATGGATTATTTAAATGAACTTAGTGTTTTCAAAAGCGATGCGGTATTAGGGGGAGTGGCCTTATAGCTTGGGACTATTTTCGTTTTATTTTTCTAATATCAGTATTGTTTCCCTTTAAGATAAATATTTAAAGTGACAACTTTAAGAATTAAATGAACAATAAAAGGTATATTTACCTATTTAATTTCTCATCTCACGAAACAATTTCGACCTTTACTTTTTATATGGCCCCAAAACCAAAAAGAATGGATTTTACAATCATGTCTGTCTGTCTCTCTGTCTCTAGTCAAATATTTGAAACTGTTTGTTAGATTTTGTTCAAATTAGATCTTTAGAATTTATATGGCTCTACTTCAGAACTTTTTTTTACAATGATTTAATAATGAATTATTTGTTAAAACTCCAATTTTCTTGAAAAATGTTTAAAATGGATATATAGGAAGTGTTTTAGCTCCTGAATAACAATATATACTTGGTTTTTGGCTGAAAATTATTTAAAGGGCAGTTTAATGAAGAGTGAGTTTAAAAAATTCTAACTTTTTTTTTTAAATATGGCTCTAACGACTTTGTTTCAAATGTATTTATGGGGAGTGTTTGACCTGAAAAATAAGACCGTATGTGCTAGTTGATTTTTTGGGGAAATTTCTTGGTCTAGTTTACTGTTAAATGTTTTTTTGTTTGAATTTTTTTAATAGCCCCAATATTTTTGTTCTAAATTTGTATCGAGGAACCACTTTTAACTATCTATATTAATGTATGTTTATTTTTATAAAATAAATTAATTTAAGGCTAATTTACTTATAACAATAATTTATAACAAATTTTAAAAAATTTCGGAATTGTAGAAGATCTCATGACTTGACGTATGAATACATTGAAGTGGATCAACTATTTTTTTCTATCTGTCAATTCAACACCCTTACTATTAAAAGTGGACGTTACAACCAATCACACTGTCACATGTCTCTGACAATGTTTACAGTGCACCGGAAGTGCTGGAACCCTGAGTTCCGGTGTGACAATGGAGAATGTATCCGGCCCGGATTCGTCTGTGATGGGATCCCGGACTGTAAAGACGGCTCAGACGAAACGGACTGCGCTCCAGGTAAAGTAATACCACCCCTAAAAACAAACTACAAAATATAAATTGTTAATAGTGTCAACACTATAAGAAAATATATTATTCTAGGATGATATTTTTTTTACCACGTCTTACTACCCGTTTTGGGTTATACACTTATGTACTAATTACGCTAATGATTTTAGGGATGAGTAAGGCTATATTTACTGGAAGTGTATAATTCTTTACGTAAAGGGAGTGTGAAAAACCATTTTAGAAAAATAAAACACCCTCTGTAAGCCCGATCGAGATTTGAGCCTCGATCACCCCGTCATAGTCAGGCTAGTCTACTGCGAGAGTTGCGCGTTAGACCACGTGACCACCGAAGCAGGTGGCTATGTATTAAACTCCATGGTGTGAGCCCACAAGCGAGCTATACCAACCGAGCGGTAGTGCCAACATCCGTGGGTAGAGGGTGTCATGTGGTCAGCACAACAAATGCTGTGGCCCTTAATCTCAGTTTTCTAAACCAGAGCTGCTATTTCTTTATTCAAGTAGTTATTCATTTGTCCTTACAAGGCTTGAGTTTACCTCGTTCCAGACACATTGCGTCATAGATAAGTTTTTGGTAGTGTGAGGGATTGAAACCAAGACCTTTGGATCTGTAGCGAGGAATTTGGACGACTATACCACAGAGGTGGTATTAGGTATTAATATCCATCTTCGTATTGACCCCATAATGACGACTATTATTATTTAAGTTATAAGGCTTATAACCCGAACGGGTAGTAAGACGTAATTCACTAGCAATTAATTTTTTCAAATGTTTAAATAAGTCCTCCCCTTCCTCGACTAACAGGAACCACTTTTACACGAAGCAAAAATCATTTTTTGCCATTTACTTTAGAGGCACTTTATGAAGAATTGAAATTATTGAGGTAATTTTTTTTAGTACCGCGTCTTACTACTTGACTAGGAAGGTTTATTTTAGTTGAATGGTACTCAAATTTGCGTGGAGGGAGAGTGCAAAACCATTTAGGAAAAATACCCTTCCATGTATCCGACGGGGATTAAGCTCTGATCTCCCCGAATTTGGCAGTCCAGTGTAACACGAGAGTAGCGCGTTAGATCATGCGGTCACCAAAGCTGGAAGAAAATTCTTGATACAGACGATATCTTGATGTGAACTCACAAATTTGTGTCTGTGTTTACAAATATTGAGTGCTTGTTTAAAACCCTTTTTGTGATACATTAATAATCAAACAGTATGGCCATATTTTAATTGGTTGAATAGAATTAAAACCTACTTTAGATAAACAATGGTTAAGGAAAGATTCAATTGTCTGTTTATTTAGATAATCCCTGAATAGGGGCTAAAAATCATTCGTGAAAACCTAAATTATTAGAGTTTAGATAAATTTGTTTACTTCTCTCATCTCAAACAACTGGATATTAAGCTTAGTAATAACAGTTTGTAAAACAAAATTACCTTATCTTTTATACTGATATTTAATTTTATTATTTATGAGGTGATTCACAAACTCTTTCACATAACATAGTTTTTATACATCTGTTTTATAAATTAATTTTCACATATAGATATTTAGCTATCTATCTTTTATACAACCTAGATTTATACATTAGTAAAACATTTTTAATACAGCTATATGAATATTTTTAGAAGGATATAAGGTAGCAATATCATTATATATATATCATTGTGCCCTTCCTGTAATTTTTAACTGGACCCGCCACTGGCTAAGCTTCTCCTCTTTTATCAGTTTTTTACCCATCGGGGACAACACCCCGTAATATTATAACTGTGGTTTCTCTAAATGGAAAATTCTCAAAAGAACACTTTTACAACGAGTAAAGGCATGAACATCGTCCAACACTATAACTGTTCTTACAATTTTCTTTTGAAAGATTACTGTTGTGATGACTTTATTGATTGAATATCAATCTTTTTTATTAGATCTGTTTTATTTATTTCTTCTTTGATTATTATATTTAGAGAAAATTATACACATGGTTAAAACAGTATTATTGGTCTTATTTTATCAATTTTAATATATGTTTAATCAATGATATTTTTTATTACTATACATAATTTAATTAGGATGGGATGGCTTAGGTTTGGTTTAATATTGTTTAGTAATTTATTATCAGAATGTAAAATATTATAATAATGGAGTATTAACTGCTTTATCAAATCGTATTCTATTGATGAGCATTGCATGAATATTAATTTTTTTAAAGATGATATTAGATTTTTTACTTAAATTTCATACACCGTTTATATGGAATATTTTATTTGGTTAGTAGTAGTATAACAACTTATTAGAAATATTTATAAATGGTTGTTACATTTTGTTCTTAATTATTTTTATTTATATGTATTTTAATCGAGTAATCCTTATTTACGTATTCATGAAGTTATTAAATGAGTACCAGTTTAGATTTTCTTGAGCTTTAATATGTAGAATACCAGGTCTCAATCGTGGTTCGGATCCCACGTTAAGATGTAGGTCCTCCATTTCATCTCACAATCACCCTACCATTACACATTTGCGTAAGTGCGTACAACCCGAACGGGTAGTAAGACGCGGTGCTAATAATAAATAATAATATTAATAATAATAACATTATTATTATTACTACTATTATTATATCTAGAGTACAGCACACAGTAAATCCTCCCAATGTACATGTAAGTGTATGTACCTGTGACCTTTTATCACTATAAGATATAGAGAGCAGAACACAATAATTCATCCCAATGTTCATGTAAGTGTATGTACCTGTGTCCTCAGAACAGTTTGTGCGTTGCGGAGATGGTTCACTGCTTCACAAATATTACTGGTGCGACAACTGGCCCGACTGCCCTGACAACCACGCCGACGAGCTTTACTGTGAGTACCATTACTGTTCTTAAAACTCTCCTTCCGGTGGCTGAGTGGTCAGAGAGGCTGACTACAGAGCTTGGGGTGCCTTAGGGGGAACGCCAACGTTTTAATCGCTCGCCTGGAACGGACAGGGAATAGCACGGACTGACGTAAAACTATTATGATCGTACCTTGGCCAATTACGGCCCACGGCTTGCATGGGGCCCTCAAGCTTTAACCATTTATCTACTGACGTCATCTACTAACAAATATCAGTCAGAAGAAAAACGAGCCATAAAATAGTGGAGAAATCCAATAACAAGTCGTAAGAAAATGAAAAAAAAGTAATAATAATAGGCCTAATAATAAAGGAGCGAAAAGGTTAACAAAAACCTCTGAACTTTTTTATTAATTCAATATTTCTCCAGTAAAAACAGAAGAGTTTAGTTTGCTTTACATATTGGCTTTAACAGTTCTCTAATAATTTGTTAAGGGTGTCCTGGAATTTAATGACATTTAGTGCCACTACGCTCACTACAGATATTCAACCACTGATGATATCACCACGCGAAGAAAAGTAAAATATATTTTTCTACTGGATAGTTGTTTTATTTATTTTAGCCAAAAAAAAAATTTACTATGAAAACTGAAAAAACAATTACTTTAAGTCGCATACCCTTCACTCCCACCTTAAATATAACCCGAATCATTTACCATCTCCCTACAAGTCCGTTTAGACCACAGAAGCCACTAAGACTGGATTTTAACGCTCATCATATAAAACAGTATCCTTTACATCGAGAGCTTCAGATTCGTCATGTTAGGTGAAAGGAGTCCATCGATGAAAGTTTTGGTCACCAAGAAATACGTCGAAAATATATTCCAAACCACGTAACCATTTAGGTGGAAGAATAACCAGTTTTCGATATACATGTCCATAAAAAAATTGTCTCGGGATATTTCTTTTGCTTTAATCAATAAATATAATAAATATATCAAATTATTTAAATTTTGAAATGACACCTGGACAGGGTAGTGGAACCCGAGACCTTTGGCTTAGTACGCCAATGCTCTGTCCATTGAGCACAGAGACTGCATTAAAGTATGTGGTTAAAATGACCCTGGGAACGAGACGACTCCTGGATAGCTCAGTGGTTAGAACATTGACGTACTTAGCTTAATGTCCCGGATTCAATTCCCATGTCCAAGTTTCATTTTTAAATTTAAAGAATATGATATTTAGATGTGGCTATAAACGTAACTAGCAAATATATTTTAATCCGTGATAAATATATCATTCGATATATATTATACTATCTTTGTTTCCTACCATCGGTGGGTTTCTGAACCAAAGGTATTCAGTAGATCGCTTGGATAAAATGTTGGTAAAAATGTATCTGTCCATCTCCAAAACATTAAAACTTGAGTGAAAGTTGGCTTTATAAAAATATAACTCTTATTTGTATAGATATAAGGGTTTAAAAAGGCAAAACATAACATATAAGGTGAAGGTTGATCAAAACAACCGGGGATGCTGGTCAGTTCACTTCCACTAGGTCCCTGCGGGGCAAATTAGGGTCATTGCCTTAGGAAACCAAGGGTACACCTAAAGTTGAGTTTTTGACATCCTCCTGTGACGCTGGCAGAGACACTTTATGTATGGATCAAATCTTCCCGCCAAGGACTAGTAAAGGGAGGTGGGGCTTTTCCCGAGATATACACTGATAATGGGATCGCTGACTAGTAGGGGTTGATGGTCCCAACATTCTGGATGAGTGTGTTTGTACGCCTGGCTCTACTCAGAATATAGGGCCATGGTGGGTTTTGGGGAGCCCTGGGACGGTGTGACTGTTACCAATCACGGATACCAGATGTTCTGCCGATTATGACACATCAGGTAAGCAAGCAGAAAATATAGCGATTACAATGTTCCAGTCTGAGGCAGGGCTCCATAATGCTTCTCTCTCTCTCTCTAACACACAACTTCAACTCATGACTTTAACAATTGGCATGGATACTCTTCAAACAACACAAGACTAATAAGATAATTTTTCCTAATTCTGAAAAGTATGCCCCGAAGAAACGCAGATCAAAAATGACACTCAATAAAAAAAAAACCTTTATAACTGTACGGTGTTAACAGACGAGCTTTAAATTATCAAACACAGAGAAAACCAATTATCTATGAGCCTACCTTTGCGAACGGTGACTGAGAATATCTGGAGTGATAAGATGATGATAGCTAGGGCGCCCCAATCTCGTTTCTTGAGCACTTATTAATATTTCACACGAGAGAGTTTCATGGCTGTGCACCCCGAGAGCTAAAAGACGCTTGATCACAGTTTTCCCCGTTATACTAAGAAAAAGCGTGGGATGAGCGAGCCTAGAGCCATTAGGGGAGAAGGGTCAATGCGGTGCTGACACCTAGTGCTAATTAATATAATTAACTACACAAAGTCTAGAGCACAGCTGGCTCAGTAGATATATTCATACTAAACAACATTCCGTATAAGGTGGAACGAAGACCTCCGCTATGATACATACCCTCTTTCCCAAACTTTACCTATTCTTTACATTAGATTTTTTTTAACACTTTTATAAAAACGACAGTATTTTTTATTGTGAGATAAAATCATCTTTTTCCATTTAATGAACCCCTAGACTATGTTTTAAACTATTTAGAAATGTTTTTAATGCGTAAGCCTGCAATCGAGCTATACCAACTCCGCCACGTATTGGCAAATATAGTGCAAACATTTTCTGATAAAGAGTGTAATGTGGTAAGCACAACGGACCCTCTATCCGTTAATTTCACTTTACTAGACAGGAGCTGCTACTTATTTATTCAAGTAGCACCTTATTTGTCTTGAAGCCATTCCAATCTTATAGATTCAAACAAAAATTCTGGGTTCAACAGGAACCTATGGATCTACAGCCAGGAACTATGATCACTAGACCACATAGGTGAATAAATGGAAATATTGTGTTCAGTCATACATGTGGGATGGTCGGACCTCTTATAATATTGTGACACGCTTTATGTTTTAAACGGATTGTTTCTCGCACATGCAATGAATAAACCCATTACGACACTTTAATTAAAGGTCAACGAAGTCCTGAGTTAGCATTACTAGCAACCTATTGTCGAGTAAAGCATATGCATTGAGCACCAGATTCAAGAAGAATTGGTTTCAGTGGTTGTCAATGTTTAGCCTAAATACTCCATTGACTTCTCTTCATTATCTTTTAGGTAAGTCAGTACTTAAACATTAAAACAATCGATAAATAAATATAAAATTTGATATATATATATATATATAAATTTATTTACACACATATATATAAATTTATTTACACATTTTTATTTATTTATTTAGTTTTATATTTACATGTATTAACTGGGGAGGCGCAAGATAATTTCAGGAGAGGCGTGATAAACTATGAACAAAAAACATGACAAAAAAACTACCCGAAATATTATTGGTAAACGCTAGAATTTCTGGCGAACGCATTCAATCAAGCCTGAACACAATGCACAGCGTGAGCAATTATTCACTGTCACTGCTATTACTCATGGAACTTGCCTCATATGCATTATTTGGTTTTGTTAACGCGCTGATGCACTCAGGATCAAAATAAAGTTTGTATTAAGGGGCCTATCTATTCCTCTTTTAATATATTTGAGAAATCAATACATGAGAATTATTTTCACCAATAAATAGAACTATCCAATAATAAACATGAATTTGGGATAAATAAATTTATTGTCACTAATTTGGCATGGCTTATGGGGATTATTACCCCTCAAGTTTCTTATCAATGTCAGATTGATAAAATTTATGTTTTTTAGTGTAAATTTTTTTAATTATGCCTGTAAACACACATCTACACACTTTTTCTACTATAGGATCCATAAAACAGGAAGATGTCACATTTGTACATTGGGTTCTTCCAATTTTTTTTTTCTATTTGTCTAGGTGAGCTTTATTCACTCAATTTATACGTAATCAGTTTATCTCTCCTAATTTTGATTAATTTCCATTATTGTTTATTCAATGTAAATAATAATTGTATGCCAACCCAACATGTAGTAAGACGCTGTGCTAAAAAAATTAAAATATAAAAAAAATTGCACTTAACGAAAGAAGAAAAGTAATATTTCTTCTCTGTTACATCTTTGGATCCCAAAGAGTAAGAAATATACATAAAGGAAATAAGATATTATTTGTGAGTGTGAGTCCATATTTATTATATTCCGCAAAACAAACACTTTTTACATTGTGTTATTCAATACGTACCCACGTTTAATATATACTCAAAAAGGTATGTCCAACAAGTGGTGAGGTCGCCACAATCCATCAACTAGACCACCCTCTTCGACCGAAACTAGCCCACTTCCCCCTAACAACCCGTACAAAACCGCAAAACCTCCCCATTTGCGGAGCGCTTCAGAATTCTACATGAGAAGTGTCCTACATGAGTGGATCAAACGACCAAAAAGGGGTAATTCTTTATCTTTTCTGGTGTGATAATCACTATTTTGTTAGCCAACACCACATATGATAATACCTCTTTCTTACCACTCTTGTCACATGATGTATTTTATAAACCAACCCACATAAAGATTAAAACATCAAACATTTGATGGATTAAATAGAATAGCTATTATATTTATTAATTACGGTTATAGCCGCATCTAAATATCATATTCCTTAAATTGAAAAAGATACCTGGACACGGGAATCAAACCCGGTGCCTTTGGCTTAGTACCTTAATGCTCTAACCACTGAGCTATCTAGAAATCATTCCTTGCCGAGGGTCAATCTTCACTCATAAATAACAAATAATAGCTTAGCTATTTAGTCTATCATGATATACGGATTCATACAATTGTTATTGTATTATTGGCAGCATAAAGACAACTACCGAGTCATTAATGGATGCGTTATCTGATAGCTCGCGATCTTAATTGATCACATATTGTCGCTGACAATTTCCGCACATCAATCACAGACTCTCACGGGTGCCAAGACAAATGACCAAAAAAATGTGCTAAGAGTGCTATGCTATTTTAATGAAAAATACAGGCTTTTGTTTAAATTTTAATAACTTATTAGTCTTTGAGCTTCTTGCACTCAAATTTTTACATAAGCTAGCTAACATGCTTGCCAATCCGATTATAGAATTAAACATATACTTTTTTATTTTTTAAATGTCATAAAAAATCACTAGCCAAGATATTTTAAAAAAATATTACTGTTTATTTAACAGTAATTTTTAAGCTTTGAAAATTTTAATAGTTTGAAATAGAATAAATCACTGAAAATAAAATAAAATACTGAGTAAATAACAAAGTTTACAAAAAGAACTAACTTTAGATTTTACACTAAAATTGGGTTATGCATAGCAGCTGTTTCAGTGACCATCAATTTTGGCGGGGTTATAGTAAAATAAAGTCTAAAATAAATAATTGGCTTGGAATCAGACAAGTGTGGGGGCTTCAAATCTGGTACTTCTTCATAAATATGAAGAGGTTGTGGTGGATTATCCTGATCTTCAAGATTTATTTCATCCCTATAGGAATCACTAGTATTCATACTCGTGTTATCAATGTCAGCTGCCACTCCTACTTGTTCCGATCTTTCACTTTCACTAGAATATAATTCCTGTTCAATTTTATTATTTACAAATTCAGAATCACTGCGTTCCTAAATTAATAACAAATTGATCACCCTCTCTTGAGCTATCAATAAATATTGCAAGTATTTCTGTGTCTTGAATCACAACTTTCCTCTTAGTAACCATGTTTACTAACAAGGCCAAAGGTAAAATTTATAAAGTTAGAAAATAACTTTCATGTTCGATATATCGAAACTCTAAGTGCAAAGAAATAAAAGTAGCTTGAACATACGAGAATGCAAAATAAAATCTACCCTATCTGTTGATTTAATACTGAACTAAGCGCTCGAAAACATGGGATCGCTGTAAGCGACGCTGGCAATTTATCTCACGCATCGCTCTGAGCGACGTTTGCACTCAAAGGGTTAAAATGTTAGTGAAGAATGACCCTGAGCACGGAAAAAATTTCTGGATATCTCAGTGGTTAGAGAGCATCGACGTTCTAAGCCAAATATACCGGGTTTGATTTCCGTGTCCAGGTACCATTTTTAAATTTAAAGAATAACGAGCCTTTTGACTGATGCACTGGTGTTCTGCCAGTTGTGCTAGCCAGGTACTTCAAATCCATGTTTTGGGTACATTATTTAAGTATCTTATCAAAGGTTTTTCATAAGATTTGAAATACATTTTTTTCACTTCTTTAATACCCTTCTTCGTGTGTGTACGTACGTAGAGGGTGGACTTTTGTTCTATTGTGTTCCGAAGTAGGTAGAATAAGATTTTTGTGATGTTCTGTGGGATGACATTCCATTAAAGTGAAAAAACCCATCTCTTCCCCCCCAAACACTTTTATAGCAGCGCTAATGTAGGTGCATATATTTTAAGCTTCACATACCTCTTCCCAATCTTTACTACTTATAATGTGTAGTTTTTATTATTAATTTGGTTTAGGTATTTTAAATGCACTTTCTAAACTGAATTACAAATTAACTCAACTATAGAACAAACAAAATTTTATTCTCCCAATTAAATAGGTCAAAAACTTAAAATATTTCTCCAGTACAAACATAGAGTTTAATTTTTTTTCAAATGGTGAAACGAACAGTTGTTGAATATCTGTCAAGGGTGTCCTGGAACTTAATAAAAACTTTTCCTCTTCATTTAAAAAGTTTCTCATCAAATTCCGGCATGCTCATGACAGATATTCAACAACCTGTTAATATAACCAGGTGAAGAAAAAAATCTATGTTTTTACTGGAGCAACATTTTATCTGTTTTGGCCAAAAAAGTTTTGCTTTAAAAACTAAAAAAAATACTTCCCTTAACTCACGTTCCCTACATCGGTCTCTTGCAAGTCTTAGTTTCAAGAGATGAAAGAATGCGCCTAAAGTGGTATTTTTACGAATCCAGGTTGTTGTTTTTTTGCACCGTGTCTTACTGCCCATTCAGACTATACGCATATGTAATAATTACGCTAATGGTTTAAGGGTTCAGAAAGGTTGTTTTTAGAGGAAATGTACCTAAATTGGCGGTAAGGGTCTATGTTAGTTTTTAATTATAACATAATATATAATATATATAGGCAAAAGTTTATCTTACTATTTCTAATAGCACGATTTACTACTCCTTCTTGTTATACGAATAATAATAATATAATTGCGAGGGGGTATGAGGAAGATTAAATTTAGAGGAAATGTCCCAAACTAACGTGGAGGTAGAGTGGAAAAAGTATTTAGGAAAAACCACCTTCGGTACACCGGGATTCAAACCATGATCTTACTATAATTGACAGTCCAGTCTATCGCGGGCGAGACACCTTAAGCGTACCCCCAGATAAAATTTATCTTCATCTTTGTCCCCACAAAGTTGTTGGTGCATAAATCAAGTTAAACATGGTATATAATCTCTATCATAGATAAAACTGTCACTTCCATATCGCACGCCCTTACGTCCGGGTCTTCTGTGGCCAGTCCTAAATATGGTCATCATTGTTAAGGGTTTATCATGTATATATATATATATATATATATATTACGTACCGCCTAAGACGTCAACGTGAGCCTCAGGTTGAGCACCACTGCCATGCACCAATCGACTACCGAAGCTGATAACTAAAGAATTAATCTTTCAAAATAAACCTCTTATTTCCATCATGATTTCAACGATTCGTAGTTGAATTTGGTGGTTTTGGGGTGAAATATTTCGCCTCAGGACTCGATGTTCGTGAGTTCAAGCCCAGTTGAGGTTGACAGATTTTTCTTGTGCGATAAAAATCCACCGTACAACTTCCTTTGGAGGAAAAGATAAAGCCGTCGGTTCCATGTCGATTGTGGTGTCTAAAAGAACCCTGAAAGTTGTGTGGAAATATCTTTCCCGGCAAAATTGGTAGTCTTTTCGCTCTCGCTCATAGAATTGTTCGTGTGTTTATATAGTCAATCCGTTCATAAAGTGTATCGTAATACCTTAAATAAATGGAATAATAAATATAGGATTCGTATTCGTAACATAGTTAATTGGAAATCTACTGCAAATTGATATGTCTCATATTAAATAACCGTCAAAACAAATATAATGAATAACCAAGCCCCACGACCTCTTACCCGGACCATGGTTCATATCCCGGTCATGCAGGCACCTGATAAAACGGTCCTTTCCGACCGGAAATGGCCTGAATAGTCCTCGTTTAGGTCAATGGATCGATCCACCCACACAGCTCTGCGTGTTGTATTTAGAATAATTAATGATAATGATACGCTAACAGTCTAGTACCAGCAAACATGTGTCTGAATGACTCGTCATGACCCGGAAAGAGCCACAATTACTATACCCCCTAGTCCGCCCCTCCCCCCCAAACACAAATACTAACTACGACCACGCATTATTATGCTTGGTCTACGCATTATTGGGCGATTATCTGGAAAATGCAAGTTTGCTGAGTCACTCAGTCGCACAGGACAGATTCAAATTAATATATAAATATATAAGATTTGTTATTTCTCAACACAATTATTTAATGATTACGAGCTGGCCCTTTGACGCATTACGTGTCCATTTTATCGTGGCTGATCTGAACTTTATCTTTTAGATTTTAGGGTGGTACTACATACAATGTCATATCCACGCATTGACTTATTATTACTGGATTTTTCCAACCTCTGGGTCTGAAAACTTGAAATTTTGCGTGAAGGGTCCATTTAGGCCCTAGACGAGAGAAAATAAAAACCTACTCATGCTACAGGCTAAGTGTAGAGTTTGTGCCTACATAGTGGAGCATTATATTTTTAATTGCTCTGCATGTCTTTCAGACCTCTATATTTTCTTTGATTAAACTCTTTATAACATGTCCATGCGCCCTCAACACAATTAGTCCCCAGTCACTCCTGTTCTGTTATCTATTTCTCCAGTCATCGTGGATATTGAGACGTTTTAGTTCGTTCCTCAAAGTCATCACCCTATTGGTTCTGGTCCCTCCAACTTTCCTTAAAATATAGATAATCATCGGAGACGCGGCAGTAGGCCTAAAGTCATTTGGCCTAAAAGTCATTTGGCCTAAAATTCAGTTGGCCTAAAAGTCATTTAGCCT
>CABFWO010003027.1:84409-99410 GCA_902155825.1 Timema genevievae | reverse complement strand
CACAAGTTGTGATTAATACACGTCTTGTCAGAGGTGAAGGAAGGGTTTGGCAATCAGACAAATCTGTGCCGGGACCGAGGATTGAAGGGGTAAAGTTGATCACAGTTCATTCATACAGACACTTTCTAACAACGCCACACTTATATTTAAAACAATATTATTTTTTAATGCGTATGTGTACAAACTTGGGTCTAGATTCAATTATAATGTGTTGTAAAAAAAATATAATCCTAACCTGAATATTTTTAGGATTCTTATTCGATTCTAAATTCCTAATCATGATATTTAAATTTAGTATTGGTTTCAAAATTTCAAATCCAAATACGTTTCAGATTTGAATTATGTTTAATATAATTAAACATCAAAATATTGTAAATAATTTAAATTAGATCCAATTATTTTTTTACTTTTTTTTATCATCGCGTCTAAATACCTGTTAAGGTTGTACGCTTATGTACTAATTACTCTAATGAGTTAGGGATGATGAAGGTTGCAATTTAAGAGGAAGTGTACCCGCATTTGCGTCAATGGAGAAGGGAGAACCATTTATGATGTCATAACCAGTCTAATATAGTGCCAGAATGACGTCTTAGACAATGCAACCACCGAATCAGGCTACTTGCTTTTAAATTTCATAATAATTATAATTCGTTTATATTCTAAACATGGTTTTAACTTTTAATGACTCTTTTGTTGAAAACAGTTTAACTAATATAATATCAGTTTAAAACAGTTTAACTAATATAATATAATATTCATTAACATTTATAATATGTTATATTTTTTTAAATTGAAAAATTACACCAATTTAGATGCAGGCGGCCATAACCGTAATTAATAAATATTATAGCCTGGTTATTTAATCCATCATTCGTGTATATTTACATGTATAGCCTAATGCTATATTTGGATTTTATAGCACTTAATTTTAAATATTTGATTCGAATTTCATTCGAATTAGTAATAAAATATCCTAATTATATTCTAAATTGAAAAACATGTACTGTACACTCGCAGGATCAACAAAAATTGAACAGTCTTTAGATATAATTCAAAATATATTATTCCAATATTGAGTTAGACTTAGAGAGTTAGAGAGTTAGAGTTGAGAGCAGATTACATTGTTCATCTCTAAGGAGGCTGTCTACCAAAGAGCTGAAATGCGTCACAGATATATCGCGTTATTTAACTAGTGGTTTGTAATTTTAAAATATGTTTCACGACAAAATGAAGGATTAAAGCTTATATTTTATTTTTGACAGTTTAACAAAATCTTGTAAAGACAATTCAACTCCTTTTCTACCACGTTTTACCCGAAACGTCTCAGTTCTGAGATAAGAGTACATGGTTATAAACACAGATCCGACTTTCATCAAACAAAATATAGTCTTTTTGTTCACACATTCACAACAGCTAAGATAATTGAAGATTGTTTTAGTGATTTTGAAGCTACAGATCTACAATTCTCATAAGACATACAACAGTGTGAGGATGTTTATCTGTCCTTCTGTCAATGTTAATTTTGTTCTCATTTTTCAATAATGATCATTAAAATGGAAAAAAAAATAGACCTCCTTTCACTTTTAATGAAAGCGTTAAATAATGATTCAGTCTAATGAAATGAGTGTTCTGATGTTCATTTTGTATTCATTTCTAATGAATCATTGAAAATGGCACGTCAGAACTCAACTTAAGCTTGGTAATTATAAAGATAAAAGGAAACTAGATACTATATATTCTCCTTTGCAAAACTCAGATATTAAAAGATAGGTTTGGATGACATAAGAAGACAATATAACTTTTATTGAAATCTGACAGTATCCCCCTACTATTTTTAGAACATACTGATAATCTAGACGAATTCGGACTGAAAGAAAACGGTTCTCATATTAATTTTGAAGAGCGTGATCAATTTTTAACTAATACACACCTGCTCTAGCATACTTGGATTATTCAGGTTGTTATTGAAATTTGAAAAACACAGTAATAAAAATCAATCAAATGATTTAATAAAACCTGATTCGATCTTATAAATTAATCAAGACACTTGATTTATGTAGTTTTCATTGTATAAATCCCGAATTTATAAATAATATAATGTCCATTTTTATCGTAGTTGTTAAGTTGTTTGCTGAAAAATCAGAGAGATTTTGTAACTGATTGAAACCTAAAACTTGACTTCAGAGAAAGTTTGAAACTGATTTGAACATGAAACTTGACTTCAGAGAAAGTTTGTAACTGATTGAAACATGAAACTTGACTTCAGAGAAAGTTAGTAAATGATTGAAACATGAAACTGGATTTCAAAGAAAGTTTGTAATTAATTTAAACATGAAACTTGACTTCAGAGAAAGTTTGTAACTGATTGAAACATGAAACTTGATTTCAGAGAAATTTTGTATTTGATTGATAAATATATCTTTAACATAAAGTGTAAGAGAATGGAAACACAAATTAATATTATAATTTTGCATATTAGACTAATGGATATAAATTAAACCCGCGTCAGTGATCACATGACCTAGGGCGTCACTCTAACAATAGACTGGATTGCTGGAGACGGAGAGATCAGGGTTATAATCTCAGTCGGGTATGCTGAGAGTAATTTTTCCAAAATATGTTCTTACACTACTTCTAAAGAAATACTGGTATTTGTCTTCTATATTATCTCTGTTATAGGCCTATATTCACCAGTACGAAACTGCCTTCTTGAGCTAGCTATAATATTGTTCACAAAATATATATTTTAAATATACTGTAATTATAATAAATTAATTGATGTTTGTGGTTTTCTCTTTCTCATTCACTTATTATACATTCTTATTTTATTACAAAATTATACACGTGTGACTTGTATGTAACTATATATAATAGATTGTCGGTAACTTAAGTCCAATTTTAATATGAAGGACCTCATCTAAAAGCTAGAAATGTTACTAGTTCTACTTTAATATATTTTCTTTGAGCACGTGACCACAGTTGCGAGCTAGTAAGACTGTTGAGTTTTGGTGCAAGGGACACTGCCCCCTTAAGTAGCACGATACGTCTACCAACTCACACCCACCGATCAAAAAGTGGTCATGTCATTAACTAGAATGTTTTAATATATACTTTTCCTGTTTTGTGATCCTTGTCTACAAATTGATGCTAACGAGACACTAAACTTCAACTTTCCTCCTCATTTATGTACCGGATGTATTACTGTCATTACCAGTGGCGCACCCAGAAATATCTGCAAGGGGCAAAGTCATATTGAGTAGCCTAGGTATTATTTATGTATCTTTATGTGTAGAGTGGCATAACTATTGATTATTAAGTTGTACGTCTGGTTGTAACCTTAATTACAAGCATTTTACACATATCAGTCACCTATAGCTTACTATAGTTGTTCTCAAAAGTTTTTAAATTATTTATTGTTCATATATAGACCATCTTTTTGGGATATAAACGTTAACATTTAAGTACACATGTACAGTACACTTAATATACTGTATATAAACAACTTTTATGCCCAAACGGACAAAAAGACACGTAGTAACTAAAGATAAGGTATCTACAGTCCAATTCCCATGAGGAGGCACTAGAAAATTTACTGGAACTACTTTAATAGTAATAATCTTAACTGACAGCTAGAGAAGTCACTAAATTTAGTTTAATTCATTCATAAAGTAATTAATTTTATCTGCAGCTGTCACTTTTAATACATATTATCTATACACATAAAAATTATAGTATAGTAAAAGGTTATTAACACGTTGACTGTAAATAAATAGTATGTATTTTTTTTATATAAAATGCCCATCCAATGAAACTTGAATTGTTCAATGGATTTTGTCCCGCCATAAGAGTACGAGTAATCTTTGACCTAGTATGAGCACACTTCATGACGTCACAGTATCACCGGTGTTGGTAAATCCACGGAGATACAGAAACTATTAACCTCCGATATTTATATACATTTTCACATCTTTTGACTGTGATTGTGACGCCAGAAAACAGCGGCAACGTGTGTGTCTCGGAACTTATGTAACATGTTCCATAGAGTGGGAGATCCACACGAGGTCAAACACGATACAAGAGTTCGTGACCCTCGCACTATCTTCTTTGGAAGGATTACATTGTATTCAGGCAGCCTTATCATGACACACACATGAACTGTACTCAACGAAATTAAAAAAATAAGCTAAATAGTTAAAGAGGACATTTGGACTAACAGCATGACACACACACACACACATTGGACAAGTCACTCACATAATATTAAGGATAACAATCTAGACGTACACTGCTTGAAGCCTGACTCACACGAAGGGTATCGTCTCGGATAATTTAAAAAAAAAATTTAAAAACCTTAAAACCTATTGAGTACAACTAACACAGCCTGCACAAAACTAAACAGAGTCTTACTAGCTCGCACTTGTAGTCACGTGATCAAAGACAGTCAGATTTTCTGGTGATGGAATCTCTGTAGTAGGCCTAAAGTCACTTGGCCTAATGTTTAGGTCAGTACCGCCTGGCCTGATCACCAGTACTAGGGAAACACTATGTTAAACTCCTTGACGTTAGGGCACAATCTACTTGAAGGGAAATATAAAAATACTGAGGTATTTCTTATTATAATAGCAGTTCTGAAGCTTCAAAACTACTAGTTATGTTAGTACCACATCTTACTACTCGTTTGGAACACTGCATCCAACTCTAGTTATGTTAGTACAATGTCTTACTACTCGTTTGGAACACTGCATCCAACTCTAGTTATGTTAGTATAATGTCTTACTACTCGTTTGGAACACTGCATCCAACTCTAGTCATGTTAGTATAATGTCTTACTACTCGTTTGGAACACTGCATCCAACTCTAGTCATGTTAGTATAATGTCTTACTACTCGTTTGTGCTATAAACACTGAATGTTATGTAGTAGCCCTTTAAAAAAAACTAATTTATTGGTTTGAGGTATAATCTATGTTTCTAAGCCTCTATCTTGTTCTTAGGACTGCAACATTCCGGGTGAAACGTCGTAGAATATTAATTAACTTTAGCTCTAAGCTACATGATTTGTTTATATTTAAATTATAAACAACTTGGGAATGTGTGGAATGCCAGGCATACCACCGTGGTTCGGATCCCACGTTAAACTGTAGGTCCTCCATTTCATCTCATAATCACCCTACCATTACACATTAGCGTAAGTGCGTATAACCCGAACGGGTAGTAAGATGTGGTGCTAATAAAAATAATAATAATAATACTCGTACGACTACTAGAAGTTTGGCAGATGGAAATAATATTTTAGGTTATGAGTCAAGTATCGTATTAGCTAATTAAGTCCCAACAATCCATTGTACACGCGTTAGCTTTATTCCATTAAAATATAATATTTTTTAACTTCTGCCCAGGGACATTTCGACGTGAAACATCTTTGTAAATAGCAAACCACCTGTGACGTAACGCGGGATTCCTGGACGTCTACGACGTACCTCAGAGCCTCCCCTCTGTCGGGCCGACCTCCCAACAACTCCTGACAGTTTCTGTCAGTCTGTCTCCCACGGCCGTGCGGAATGCAGAGAGCGCCCAACCTGGCGTTGGGTTACGTAACTAACATCTGTTACGAGAGTTTTTATTATTTTCTCATCAACAAAAATCTACCAGGACACACGAGCCTATTTTTCTATCATTAATTCCGAACGGGATGTGTCGATGCAATCTCCACACGTGTAGCCCATTATGGGGGCTATTTCTAACAGGACAAGAACAACAGCCAGACCCCAGATTGATAATTCATTACTTAATACTTAATGAAAAAGGGGGGGATCTAAAAATGATTTACAGCAGGACCAATCAAGAACATTGTTCATGATGGTATTTTCTACGTCTTACTACCCATACATATATTTACTCTATGGGATAGGGAAGAGGAAGGAAATTTACTCGTATTTATATTAGAACTCCAATCATCCGGACTAATTAGGACCTAGGTTAGTCCGTATAGTCTAAAATCCTGCTAAACGAACTTATAGGGAAAAAAGGTGATCTCACACTAATAGACTTCATTGAAAATATAGTATTAAAAAGCATATAACGTATGTACTAGTATGTACTTATAACACATCATAAAACGAATTACGTATGTGCATATGTATTTATTATACAACGCAACATAGAAATAAAAATTTGAACCTTATTAAAAGTAATTACATACCATACATAAAACTCTGAAAATTCAGGGAAAAATTTATTCAAAAATTATTTTGTCCGAATTTAACGAAAATCGTGACCGCGATATGAATCCAGATAACCGGCGTACGTTCTACTTTACTCGGAGGGATCATTCTAAAAAAAAAATCTATAATACGACTTTAATGGGCTTTTGCCTTCCCAATCAAAGCTGGCAATTAAGTGAGCTAATATTACAGCTAAACAAATTATGTGACGTAACATAGAAACAAGAGTAAACAAATTGTCAAAGCGTGTGTGATAAGAGTTATTTCTGAGCTGAGCCTAAGTTGTAAGCCCACACACAAACATAGACACACATACACCAGCAAGTATCATACAAGCCTCACATTCTTCAGTTCCATATCATAAGCAGACTATTTGCAAATATACAATTCGGTATTCGAACCAAGGCCTTTCCATCCCAGTCAAATCATACCAGACGCCTTTGTCGTCGTTCCCACTGATGCGGTTACACTTCTACCATCCAAACACCTATCGTTGACTTGACTATTTAGATGGTTAGTTAGCTCAGAGGAATTGTTCTGGACCCTAAAACGCAAGGTCTGGGTTTGAATCCAGGAAATGTACATTTGAAGTGTTTTTTTCCATCGTTTTTCTCCGTAAATTATGTCGCATTTCTTCATCATTATAATCCTCGTCTCTAAGCCCTAAGATTGATATGTTTATAAATCAAGAGTTAAAAGAATTTATTTGTGTCAACGTTGTCAATATTTTATGATAGTTGTTTTGGTAGAGGTTTTTCCTGTGCTAGTTCAAGCATTGAAAATTCATCTCAAGGCCGAATAACCGGTAAAATACAAAACTACAATCGAACTTAAAAACATATAAAGTGCGATTTACTGTAAGCTTCATTATTAAAACAGCGAAATTGAGCTCAGTTTAAAGGTGTTTTATCTGTGCTATCCACCTAAGCTGGGTGTTATCCGTGGAGTGAGACTTTAAAAAAAAGGCTCGTGTAAGCGTGGCTTTAGTATCACTTCAACAGAGACTCCAGTTTTCCCAACAAACATTCAATTTAAAAGCTGGAAAAATTCATTTAAAATATTTTTTTTTAACTATCATCATTGTTAAATGGAGGTCTTTGCACGAGCTAATTACCGGTTGCTGTCAAGATAACAACTGGCAGATATGAACACATTGTATAAAATTCTCTGGCAAATGAAAACATTGTATAAAACTCTCTGGCAAATTGTCGTATACTTCTTAATTCTACCTACCTCATCCCTTTCTCCATCAGTGAGAGTATGTGAGTATCACGGATGGGTTGTAAGACGCGGAGTTTAATAATTCACCCCACCCGGGTTAAAATTGTACCAATGTGAAATTGGGTCTGAAGGAGATAAATTAACCATCTGGGATAAAGTTGTTGTGTTCGTTTCGTAACTAATTTATATATTATTTAGACAGTTATTAGATTTTTTAGTTAAAAAACTTTCATCCTTATTCAAGCACCGGTGCTTGGTAGCCTACATCTTTTCTTTTCTCGGGAGAGCAATAAGCTCCTGGAAGATAGTAAACCATATTTCACAGTTCGTATCCCGGCGAGGTACGTCCTATGCCTCATGTTTCTCCTCTATATTTCACAGTTCGTATCCCGGCGAGGTACGTCCTGTGCCTCATGTTTCTCCTCTATATTTCATAGATCGTATCCCGGCGAAGTACGTCTTGTGCCTCATGTTTCCCCTCTATATTTCACAGATCGTATCCCGGCGAGGTACGTCCTGTGCCTCATGTTTTCTCCTCTATATTTCACAGATCGTATCCCGGCGAGGTACGTCCTGTGCCTCATGTTTCTCCTCTATATTTCACAGATCGTATCCCAGCGAGGTACGTCCTGTGCCTCATGCTGTTCTTCGGCTCCATGGTGACCTTCCTCCTGCGGGTCAACATCAACATGGCTATTGTCGCGATGGTAGCGAGAGGAGCCGCCGAGGATGTGACTAGGCCGTCGAGCGGAGCATGTGTCCATGTCCCGTCAACCATAAACCTGACATCTATCGGCAACACGACAATACAGGTCTGTATCAGGCTGAGGACTACCTTACAACCTTCAACACGACAGTACAGGTCTGTAGCAGGCTGAGGACTACTCTACAACCTTCAACACGACAGTACAGTTCTGTAGCAGGCTGAGGACTACTTTACAACCTTCAACATGAAGGTACAGGTCTGTATCAGGCAGAGGACTACTTTACAACCTTCAACATGATGGTACAGGTCTGTATTAGGTTGGGGACTACTCTACAACCTTCAACACGACAGTACAGGTCTGTATCAGACAAGTTCAATACTAATGTCAACTTTTTCTCACAACTGATCATGTTCTATTTAGGGTTTGTAATGACCTACCATGGTTTAGAATGAAAATGAAAGGGTCTCTTGAAAGGTAAAGGGATGACTATTTTTAGACTGCAGTCCAATATAACCTAAAGGTACTAAGCGTTGGGAATCCTGGAGCGTTGAGGGTCTGAAACTATTTATTCGAAAAGAAGTAATACTAATTATTACACTTATAGTTATTATTTGTAGTGTTTTAAATCGGTACGTTAAACTTACTACCGACTTAGTCCAAGGAAGTAGAGACACAGAAGGTAAGTTGGGAGTAAGTTAAGCACCAGATTTAGCCCGGTTTGTACTCATCAGTAGTGTTTATATCAAGTGCCAAGTAAAGATTTGTAAATCTCTGTACTCACCAAAGTGTGTTCTTGCAGGAACCAACTGAAGAGGGCGGTGAGTTCGTCTGGGACGAGATGCAGCAGTCTCTCATCTTGGGCTCGTTCTTCTGGGGCTACCTCCTCTTCCAAGTCCCCGGGGGGCGCCTCGCCGAGGTTTACGGCCCCAAGGTGGTATTAGGAAGTTCGGTGTTCATCAATGGGGCCCTCTCCATGCTTCTACCTTTCGCCACTAGGCTGCACTGGTATCTACTGCTCGTCATACGAGTGATGCAAGGAGTAGCCCAGGTGAGTGTGTATTTGTGATCTCTTTAAGATGCCTAGAGGATGGTCTTTTCCTTTCCACTCACCGTCTCCCTCTCCACTCACCACCTCCTTTCCACTCACCACCCCCTTTCCACTCAACATCTCCCTCTCCACTCACCATTCCTCTTTCCACTCACCATTCCTCTTTCCACTCACCATTCCTCTTTCCACTCACCATTCCTCTTTCCACTCACCATTCCCCTTTCCACTCGCCACCCCCTTTCCACTCAACATCTCCCTCTCCACTCACCATTCCTCTTTCCACTCACCATTCCTCTTTCCACTTACCATTCCCCTTTCCACTCAACATCCCCCTTTCCACTCACCATCACCCCTCACTCAAATCATAACCTCCTTGACGCTCTTGTCCAATGTTGTGGTTGTGTTCCCACAGGGGGCTCAGTACCCGGTCCTGAGCGCTGCAGTGGTGCGGTGGGTGCCCTTGGAGGAGAGAGCCAGGTTCGTCTCTTTCGCAGTGCAAGGTATTTCACAGGTATTATAGAAAGCTACAAACTCTGCCAGATTGAAAAGAACAATCTCCTCCGTGCAGTCGAGCCACAAAATAGTGTCGACGATTAAACTACAGTCCAATTTTAACATTAAGGGTCTTTTAGAAAATACAAATATATTTTTACTACGGTCAACATTTTAATATATTATTATTTTATTTGTGTTGATAACATCTATAAACAGTGACAGCTGCAGATCACATCATTTGACGTATGAATACGTGAAAGTGGATCTAGTAATTTTTCTAGCTGTCAGATATGTTTTTTTGTTGATTCTTACTCTCATACTATAACAAAAGAGGTCTGTCTACTTTATCTCAAGTAACAACCATATAAAATATATGCTAGTTCCAAACAGAAAATTTTTATTAGATTTCACCCATGTAATGATGTTTTAAAACATTTCAGTAATGTACAGGGTGACCTGGTGGTCTAGGGGTAAGGTGTAAAACTTTTATGCTGGGGGGTCCGGGGCTCAATCCTCGGGCCCGGCACAGATTTATCTGATTGCCAAACCCTTCCTTCACCTTTGACAAGACGTGTATTAATCACAACTTGTGAATGTGAGGAATGTTCCACCGTGGTTCGGATCCCACGTTAAACTGTAGGTCCTCCGTTTCATCTCACAATCACCCTACCATTACACATTAGCGTAAGTGCATATAACCTGAACGGGTAGTAAGACGTGGTGCTAATAATAATAGTAATGCACAGGTTAAACTTATCTGAATATAAAATATATGGCATCTAAATTATTTATTTATGAAAACACGTTATTTTTTAGAGATAAAATATTAGTATTCGACAGTGAATAAATGTATTTTACCAAATAAATTTATCATGCTAGTATAAATTCGTAGATATAGGATATTTTAGCTAATATAAACAAACATAAACGCACAATATCGTTATTAGAAACTTTGTGCAATATATTTTGTTTCATTTGTTTGTTTACATCCTAATGTCCTCGACTTGTTGGTGGCCTAGTTCACCAAATCTGTCAACTTAGTCAATATTTATCCTTCCTATTTTGAACAACACCCTGTCTTACTGGCGCTCTTTCGTGATAGCAATTAATTAACGTTACAGGATGTTAATCTATGGTTATCAAGCTCAATCCGAGTAATTGATTACAGTCATCAAGTTGGGACCGGCTTTTGTACCAATAGCGGTGCAAACAAGATTATTGTTTAATAGACTAGATTTGTATTACTTTACAAACATACTTCCTTAAGATGCTTAGGATGGTCACTTTAAAAGGAAATAAGGACCTTATTTTGTCATACAAAAAAAAAATCCTTGAGTTTATGATGGTAACAAATAGTGTTAGGTCAAAATTAAGAAGTTACTCACACCTCTAGAGCCTTAAAGGGTCCATCCTGTAAGAGAAATATATATATAGCCATTTATACGTATAGCCATATATAGCCATTTATATATAGTATATATATATCCATTTATATATAGCATTTATATAGTCATTTTTATATATATAGCCATTTATATATAGTCATTTATATATAGCTATTTATATATAGCCATTTATATATAGCCATATATTTAGCCATTTATATATAGCCATTTATATATAGCCATTTATATATTTAGCCATTCAATATATGTAGCCATTCAATATATATAGCCATTTATATATAGCCATATATAGCTTTTTATATATAGCCATTTATATATAGCCATTTATATATATCCATTTATATATAGCCATTAGGGTGACCTGGTGGTCTAGGGGTAAGGTGTCAGACTTCTGTGCTGGGAGTCCGGGGCTCAACCCTCGGTCCCGGCACAGATTTATCTGATTGCCAAACCCTTCCTTCACCTCTGACAAGACGTGTAATAATCACAACTTGTGAATGTGAGGAATGCCAGGCCTCCACCGTGGTTCGGATTCCACGTTAAACTATAGGTCCTCCATTTCATCCCATAATCACCCTACCATTACACATTAGCGTAAGTGCGTATTACCCGAACGGGTAGTAAGACGCGGTGCTAATAATAATATATAGCCATTTATATATATCCATTTATATATATATAGCCATTTATATATATAGTCATTTATATATAGCCATTTATATATAGCCATTTATATATATAGCCATTTATATATATATAGCCTTTTATATATATCTATTTATATATAGCCATTTATATAAGTATATAAATTTGTGTGGATTAAATTTCGTTATTGTGTGCTTTTTTTTATTTGTGTTATGTGATTTCTAAGCGAGATGTTTACAAAAAACTTACTTTTGGCGCCATTTTTCCAAGATGGTGGCCAAATCTGGGGGAGTAGAGAGGGTGACCAATAAATATGTTGTTAACGACCCTCTTAGGAAGACAGTTAAATCGGTTCCAGTATTTCCTAAGCTTTATTTGATCCCTTTGTCGACTGGCCTAGTCGTAGTCAGGACCGTTTTTATAAACGGGCAGACTGGACAATTTCCCAGGGGCGCACAATCTTGGTGGCGCCGGCCTAAAGTCGATGTAAGGAATCTCTGGCGATGTGGTGCCTTAATATAATCAGATTTAGTGAAGATGCGCCCCCTGCTTTGCTATCAAGCTTACACTTCTCCCAGGGCACCACAGACCATAAAAACGGGCCTGGTTGTGTTGAGAATGTAGAGTAACCAGAATTCAGTCAAACCTCCCTGAGAGCCTCATGATAAGGGGGTGAATAATGTTTGAACACCCTGTATATCTCATCTCACGACCGTATCGTCGTCTCGGAACTATTCACCCTCTTCATCCTGCGCTCCACTGTTGTGCACAGGTGCGTCCCTAGGGACGGTGCTGGCCCTACCCCTGTGTGGGGCGGTGGTGTCAACCTGGGGGTGGGAGGCGGTGTTCTACGGGAGCGGCCTCATCGCCGCCGCCTGGTGCCTTGCCTGGGCAGGTCTCGTGTTTGACTCCCCTGACCAGCATCCCAGGATCTCGCGCAAGGAATGTCTCTACCTACGGGACAATTTGCCCTGCACCCCACCTGGCGTGAGTTTATGGAACAGCTCTTTGGCTTTGTAGACCAGTTTTAAAAGTTATAATGATGGGAGGAATCAGGGTTTGAATCCTGGACAGGTGTACTGAAAGGGGTTTCCCTAAAACAGTTCTTTCACGCAAATATGGGTACATTTCCTTCTAGCTCTACCTTCCTTAACCATAAACCTCTATAATAGCACCGATTCTGATATCCTGGAATGGTTAATGGTGTAACTTTAGCCAGTGGCGAAATGTGGATCATGCGAGGGTGGACCTGTGAAATGTCCACAGATGTTTGTAACCTCCACGGGTTACCGGAATAACACACCGGAATAGTACACCGGAATAACACGCCGGAATAACACACCGGAATACATACACAAGTGGGATTTGGGATACGGAAGGTAAAATTTAGAGAAAATTGACCTGAATTTTCCTCTAAGAAAAATCACCCTTAAGATGTCCTCTCTTGATTTGAGTCCCGACCTCCTCCTCCCTGGAGAAATCACCCTTAAGATGTCCTCTCTTGATTCGAGTCCCGACCTCCTCCTCCCTGGAGAAATCACCCTTAAGATGTCCTCTCTTGATTTGAGTCCCGACCTCCTCCTCACCGGAAAAACCACCCTTAAGATGTCCTCTCTTGATTCGAGTCCCGACCTCCTCCTCACCGGAGAAACCACCCTTAAGATGTCCTCTCTTGATTCGAGTCCCGACCTCCTCCTCACCGGAGAAACCACACTAGACGCCGAACCTGTTATCTTTTGTGGCGTGTCTGCTGATGTGGGTCACTCGTTAGTTCCGTGTGTGTTGTAGCGACTGCCAGTGCCATGGAGACGTGTGTGGACTAGCCGGCAGTTCCTGATAGCGTGTGTGGCAGCTTTGGGCAACGNCCCCCCCTCCCTTGCCCTATCAGTTCCCGGTGACGTGACAACAAGGGCTGGGATCAAGTAACTATATTATTTATTGCGTCAAAATATACAACGTGAAACATACAAGTGACAAGTGACAACCGAATGTGGTGGCTTACCTTATAAATGGTACTTAACCTCACACAACCACTGACGTGCACATAATAATTTGGAGGTAGTGCGTGCTGAATATCACATCTGAGGTAACTGCAGGTCATATGGAGAAAGGCTTTATCTTCGCGGGTCCGGGGTTCAATCTTCGGTCCCGGCACAGATTTATCTGATTGCCGAACCCCTTCCCTCACCTCTGACAAGACGTGTATTAATCACAACTTGTGAATGTGAGGAATGCCAGGCCTCCGCCATGGTTCGGATCCCACGTTAAACTGTAGGTCCTTCATTTCATCTCACAATCAACCTACCATTACACATTAGCGTAAATGCGTATAAAATGAACGGGTAGTAAGACGGGGTGCTAGCAATAATAACAATAATAATTTATCTTCTCTCTCTCAGTTAACTGTTGCCAAATCTCCTCGCTTTGAGCTATGTCTTAAGTTGGTGTGCTGTAGTAAGAAAGAGCCACTGGCAACATCGATGGACCGGCGATGAATAATCTGTCTCATATCTAAGTGAAGGGTGATCAAATGAAAAGCAGAGAATGACAACTCTGTTTCTAAACAGTTTCTTCAGTGATGATATTCACTGTAACAAAAGAAACAGAAGCAATTAAAGATGAACCTTGAAACAACATGTAACTGTGGAAGCTGCGTTAAATACTCTTACAGTTATAACGAACTAGGCCAACTCCGGGTTTTCTAATCACACTGATGTTCATATTTTTTACTGAAAAACAGCTACCAACAAAATTATTAACACTAAATTTTAAGATATAATTATATGGTTACAATTTTGAAATATTTAATTTTAGAAAGTTTACAATTTAAGTTTGAGGTCGAAAGTGAATTTACAATAAAAATAAGTTCACCCCAGTCTTCCTTAGATTCTCTGATTCCGGCAAAAACACTCCAATAGGCCCTATATGTTAAATACAAATGTGGTATATCTCCGCGTCAACTAAAATTAATCCCATGGATGGGTATGACGTGATAACAGGTGAATAGAGGGTGTGACGCTTGCGCACCATGTCATAGCTATAGATCCACATGGACCTAGGTCAGCGGTTCCTAAATCGTGATACGCGTACCATCGGTGGTACGTACAACTCTTCATGTTGGTACGCCGTGAGAAAACAAACAAATTAAAGTCGTAAACATTAAGGTATCCTCAAATCTTATAAATATATTACGGTCAAATCCAACCAATAGGAAAATAAATTCAAACAGTGGCTGGAAGGGTGTGTGTGTGTGTGTG
>CABFWO010003027.1:70800-84208 GCA_902155825.1 Timema genevievae | reverse complement strand
GGTATGTATGTATGTATGTGTGTGTGTGTGTGTGTGTGTGTTTTTTATAGTTTTTGACACGTGTGCACTACAATACATATTTAATGAGTATAAATGTTAAATAATAATAATAATAAATAAAAACTGTTACTGTGTGAATGGTGTTGTATATCTGGACACCATTAAAAATGTACCTAAATAGTAGTTGAAGCATCTATTGAGAAGGGAGAAGGCAATTATAAAACAGGTGTACTTAGGAGAACCAAAGGAAAGAAGGCCCCTGGGATGATGGGGTGACCTTGGAGCAGTGGATGTAGATGAGACTGGTCCTGTCGACAGGACATCGTGGAAGAGGCTGAGGACAAAGGCTCTCCGAACAGACTGCGGTACAGATGGCCAGCTAGGTAAGGTAAGGTAAATAGTAAATATTCATAATTATCTTGATGGTGCTCCAAATAACGGAAATTGTTGGGGTAGAGTGCACCGTTCGAAAAGTTTGGGAGCCGCTGATCAAGGTGAATCTAGGGTTGAAATTCTCCGCCGTGAGTGCGTGTTTACTTTAGTGACGTCACTCTCTTCCGTCCTCAGTAATAAAGTTGTCTATGAACCGTACCACATTCCCTCATTTAACCATCGTCAGACAAACACATCATCCACCCACCATTATTTCTCCCCACCAGACATCCTCCCTAACAACATTCTATCCTTCCGTCCTTCCTTTCATCCTTTAATACTCCCTGATATCCTTCCTGCCAGACTTTTTTTTAACCTTGCTTGCGTCCTTCCTTGCTTCCTTCATTCTTCTATCCTTACTTATATTATTATTTATATCCTTTCATCCTTACACCCACACTACATTCCATCCTTTCAACCAATTTTATCCTTCCTTCCGTCCTTCCTTCCGTCCTTCATTCTGTCATTCAAGGCTTCCTTCCATTCTTCATTCCATCTTTCATTCGATCCTTCTATCCTTTCTTCCTTAAATAATTCTTTCCATCCATCCTTCCCTCCTCTCGTTCTTTCATTTATACTTCCCTTATTCCTTTCTCTCGTCCATCCTTACCTCCACTCGTCAAACATTCCAGCCATCCATCCTTTTATCGCTCTTCGATCACCAATGTTGCATCGATCACTACCCTCGAGCTACCCACTTGACACCAAACAACCAGAAGGGTTGACTCGGATCCAGGAGGCCAGAGTTTGATACTTGAACGAGTGACAACAGGCACATTCAAATAATTACTCCTTGGGGGAGATGAACACATTACCTTTCAAGTTAAACTTAAGGCGAGACTAACAAATTATTGATCGCGTTAAGCATACACCCACGTTCCAATATTTGTTTCAGAGCAGCTTCATGGCAAGTCTTCCCTTCTTGTGCCAATATGTGTTCGCTAATGTGTACGGCAGTTTCGCCGATTGTCTACTCAAGGTCAAACAGCCAGTCGTCAGGGTGCGCAAACTCTCCGTCGTTGTAGGTGAGTCAAGGCCAGGGTGCGCAGACTCTCTGTCGTTGTAGGTGAGTCAAGGTCAGAGTGCGCAGACTATCCGTCGTTGTAGGTGAGTCAAGGTCAGAGTGCGAGGACTCTCCATCGTTAAGTCACTCATACACTATCAAATAATTTGCGCATCATCGAGGCTATTGCACAAATATGTTGAACATTGGTTTGAGACGTTTCCCAGCTGTTGTTGGAACAACGCACGCTGTTGCACAACAGTTTGGAAACATGTGTGGGCCTGTTGGATGCTCTTGCACAACAGCTGGCCATTTTAGATTGAGCTTCCATAGAGTATATAGATTATACCGCAATCTTTTGGAACTTTGAAAAGGAAAAAAGTTAATTTTACTAGAACATCAATTTGAAAAACTTGAGATATTCTCTGATTCTTTCTACGTGTTTTATTTTTTATCCGGAACAAATGCAGTAGTTAATGGCTAACCATAGAGCTTAGAGAATTCTTAAATCACTACGACACAGATAGTATTGTTGTTTGTTCAGTGTGTGATTATATGTCATCCAACATGATGTATCATAGCATGTGGTCCAACAAGACGTATCGCAACATGTTGTCCAACAAGACGTATCATAACATGTGGTCCAACAAGACGCATCATAACATGTGGTCCAACAAGACGTATCGCAACATGTTGTCCAACAAGACGTATCATAACATGTGGTCCAACACACAATGCAAACATTAACTATTCTTGCTGTGTTTCAGGGCTTTAATCATCCCCGAAGCTCCACGGTTAGCCATTAACTATTGCATGGAATCGGGATTAAAACAAAACGCGTAGATGGAATCAGTGAGCATGGAATTTCTTCAACTATTTTAAGTTTGTCATGGCCCACGTTTGTCCAATAGCGGTTCTTATTCACTTCACTTTTTAAATATCTATGAGTATGGTGTAAATTTTCTTTACAGTACTTTATTTTATGATGTTGACACCATCAGAGAACGAAATGAACGAAGTGGTCTCTATGAAATATATTCTTAATAGATTTTGAACATTTCTCGTGAGAAATGGTGCCATTAAATTAAACACTTTTTTTAAATGAAATTAAATGGTCCAAGTCAAATTCCAGTTGGATCATGACAGTTGTTCAAGAACCGTTGTGTGTAATAAATTAAACTAAATGTGTCTCCTGGAGGAACATTTTATTTATATTGGTGAAAATATTGTATTGATGAAAACCACTGACCTTAAATCGCTCTCCCTTCCTTCCCACCGTTGAAGAGTGTGTTGTAAGTAACCTACGTCATTTGCAAGAACCGATAACATGCCTTACCTTGATATTACATCGTCGTTTATTGCTTGGTTTAAATCATGGCAGGGTCCACTAGAAGGTATCTTAGCCAAGATGCTATTTCTATTCTGGTGCATTTCCTTTTAACAATCCTCCTCTTCCCTACCCATTTAGTTCCGATAGGTAGTAGTCCAAGTGTTAAACTTAACCTTATAAAAATGTACTATGGTATCTGATAGATTCAAATATGACTATTTACCTGACAATGTAATTATAAGTATTTTCATAAACGTTTCTTACACCCGTACCAAGATTTACATTCCCCTGCGTATGGCTACTACAATATTTACAGTTCTTAATCGTGGTAAAACTAATGTGTGGATATGTACTGTACCAACGTAAACAAATATATATATATATGTTTTATCAAATCTTTAAAAACTCTCTGAGTTTACAACCAAACAGTTCCAAAACTATCAAGACTAGTGAAGTAAATTCAAGCTCACCTCAATAACTGAATCTCCTCTCCGGGTAATACGGTGCCTCAGCCAAACACAAAAAGGTAATCCAAGTAGTTCCACTATGAAGGAAATAGTACCGATCGCGATTCCAAACAGTAGAATATAAAACACTGGTTGCATGTGGTTCATTTCAAGAGGAACCATAAACGATGAATGTTGTTTCTTGAGTGTGATGGTTGAGTATTTTAATATCACCTCGTCCTTCCATCTTTTAACAAGTCCAGCCTCCGCAATTCTCCCGATTAAAGCGCTGAATCTGCCAGATAGAGGTGAGTTCTCCGGAAGTCTGAACGAGATTGGTGTTACAGTGAAGCACTCTTTCAGTATGTGCAGTAAAAACTCTCCATCTCTTTGATACACTGGATTGTTCGCGTAATATATCGCGTAAAACAAGTGTGTGGCCAAGGACACGTTCCTGTATAGAACTATATTATCTAGAGCGTGATATTCATTAGCTACAAAAACCGATGATTTGATTATTTTGACCATAATATCATCGACAATTTCAAAAACATTTTTTTGATACCTTTTAGTAAAGGGATTGTCGAGTAATGACATCCTCAGACCTGACTCTGCCCATTCTTGTAGAGTGTTTATTTCTGAGAAGTATTTCGGTATGGTTAGATAGCTGGTTATGCATCCTTGGTAAGAATTGGTTATTAATAAACTGAATATGGAACACGTTATTAAATAAAATCTTCCAGGGAAAAACTGCGATGGTGAATTAATGGCACCTGCGACTAGTAATCTCAAACTTTCAAGAAGGGTGCTACTATACGTTTCAACCACCGGTTCGTCAATTTGGAAATGCAACATAAATTTCCGGCTGAAAACAAACAACGCCAGAGTCGATGCGATGGATGCCCATGTGATTATTCTAAAAGGTAGAATGAAACTCATGTACCCGGGCATTCTTTCCGCTTTAGGCGACACAACTGTGTAACATACGCTGTCGTGGGGGTAGGTTATCCTGCCAACGCCTGATAAATATACAGCTCTGCTGTTACCTTCGATGTCGGGAACACCTCCTTGAAAGTCTTCTTTTTCAATTTCATATCCATCCTCAAAGTCGTAAGGAAATGACAGACCATCCAGGTTCCTTTCAGGAGGCCTGAAGATCGGTGTGGCATTCATTTGTGTCAAAATGGCTAACATTATCCTTGGGTCTGGTCCTCTATATAACGGTTGGCCGACTTCGTTTGGATTTATAAATGTGAGTGGCTCATTTTCTTTAAGGGATACCTTAATTGGGTGACCATGGACATTCATTAGTTTATCTTTATAAATTCTATAAGCTCCTTTTACGATCAACTCTTTAGAAAATTCATGAAGTCTGTTATTTGGTCGGAAAGGATTGTACGTAAATGTACGAGCTTCTATACATTTGTCTGCCTCAAGACTTGGCGTATTAGTGAAACCATCGGCCAAACACAAATCATGTAGATACGTCACCACTACATTAAGAACATTGTGGTCTTCCCAACATTTTCTAATATTTCCTTTTACTACTCCTTCGATATTCACGACCGTAGATATCACTATGAAAAGAAAAGGGGCTTGTACATTCCACATGGACGATTCATTGAGCGGACATCTTGAATCAAACTTACATGTGGTACTAATATTATCTGTTAAAAATATAAAGCCTCCCATTTTATCTAATCCACTGAATTGATCCAGATTGTCACACAACTGCTCCGCTCGTGCTGTGACAGTTCTTGTAGTTATCGTGTCATGGATGTATCGTTGAATTCTGTTTACATTCTCCTGTTGTGAAATATTCCCAGTAGAGGTTATTAAAATATTGCTTTGTCCTTTCACTAAGAAACTGTCTAATATGTACGATACGGTGTGACCGAGGGTTTCGCTACTTGTATTAGTTAAGTATGAAACAGAGCTTGAAAGTGTAATGGAACCAACACAGTGCACTAATACCAAAATAGTTATCAAGCAAGATTTCTTCATTATGTTTCTTTTAAAGGCCTTAGAACACAATATAATTTAAATAGTATAAAATAACAAATGTAATATTTTAGTTGATATAGAGTTCATAAATATTTTAAGCCATAAATATTATTATTATTATTATTATTATTATTATTATTATTATTATTATTATTATTATTATTATTATTATTATTATTATTATTATTATTATTATTATTGCTGCTGCTGCTGAATTGATCTACGGTATTTATCAACGGACTTTAGGACCCAGGATCAACCTACGATATCACTCCGCAATGATGACATTGAAGGGGTAGTAATCAAGACTGGCGTTTTAGTATTTTCTATCCATTTAGGACCCAATGTTTTTGTTGTTGTTGTTATTGTTATTGTTGTTGTTATTGTTGTTGTCATCATGAGTTAGAAGTAGCACCCATACTCCAGCATCTACAAAAGAATGGAAATATATGTATGTATTAATAAGATAAACTTAATCTATCTCTATTAAATAGGCTTATTAAGGATTTGAATGATTTTAACAAAAAAATTCTCTATTTTTATATAAAAAAACTATTTACTGAAGAGCTTTAGTTCAAATCCTTTCTGTTAATTATCCCCCCCACCTTCAATAAGATAACTGTTTTTGTTGAGGAACATTTTTAATGATCTTATCTTAATTATTTTAAGTGATTGAGCCTCCTTAACCAATTCACATAATCTGAATTAGAAGATATTAGGACAGTAATAATTATTTTTTAAGTCCTGTGAAATGAATTTTTTTATAAGTTTTCAATATCTCCCTCTCCACGCAAATTAATGTATTGTATATTTTCCTAAAAAATAATATATAATCTATTTTCTCAGGTACTTTTTTTTTATAAAATCAGACTATAGCTTCTTTAAAGTGTTGAGGGTTGTCGAGAATACAGCGGCTCCCTTCACCCATCCCTCTTCNAAAAAAAGTATGCGCTTTCCCAAAGAAAATTCTAGGCTTTCTTTTACACACACACACACACACACACACACACATTAACTCACAGCAGACCAAGTTTTCTGTGGGAACCATTGAATATCGGTTTTGAATTTTTTGGTAATGAGCTGGCATAAATTGAACACACTTATTTTATATGGAATTATCAAATATTAATCAAAACTTCACTAACCCAATAATATTTGTCCAAGGGAATAAAAAGGGAAGAATTATTCTTGGGATAGCTATTTAAAGAACATACAAGATAAGGTTTTACATTTTTTATTGAAGTTAATAAACAATTAACATTTCTTTTAAATATTAATAAGTGAATGATTCTTTTAATCAATTTTTAGTGGATAATAAATTATTTTGTGTCCACAAATATTGTATTTTTATATAAAATGTATGAGACGATATTAAAGAACATTTAATTCACAAGGAGATAAACAATTTGGTCCTTGAATGTTTTATATATTATATAGTTCAGTTATTTCAATATAAATTTAAAACCGAAGAAATATTTTTTCGTATATAATAAATTATTCTGTAGGTTAGTAACTCAAATATTGACCTTTGGTTTTTTTATATCAAAGACTTCCCTTATTAAAACTATTTTCCACTGCCAGAAACGACTATCCATTTCTCCATGTGGATTGTTCTATCTGACTAGAAACATACAAATCTCTCATACTAATTTATAAACACATGTTGTACACTATTATAGAGTTTACAACGATTAATCGCGCTTACCTAGAAACACAGCTCTCTTCAAACAACAATATGAACTCATTCGTGGTTGTTAAAACACTGGACAGTATTATTATCCTCACGCGTTACAAAAGAAGCCAATGGCTACTAAATAATTAATGATTCCAGGCAAAACAAGCCTTTTGCTATGATTGAAAATTTAAAGTTATGCACGAGTCCGACTCTGGGAATGAGGAATACAATATTAATAATTAATATTTCGACTGGCTTCATTCTGGTTTATTTCCCACAGTAAAAAAAATCACACGCAAACCAGATGAATGATTAAAAATACCGTTACAATAGCAGAAATATCTTAGATTATCACTAACGATAAGCAGAGCTACATGTTCGTTGGAAAAATAATCCATTAACCTAGAAGAATACTAAAAAAATCTATTTCGTCATTTATTTATTTATTTAGTTCAGCTGTAATTTCTTCCGAAATTTCATAAATTTTGAAAAAAAAAGTTATATAAAATGTTAAACTAAAAAATTGTTGATAAAATTTATTTGCTTATTGTAATCGTAAAACTTTCTACATCGAGATTACGATGAATCCTCACGTTGAATGTACAAACTGAAAAAAAAAGTGAGTCTAATAGTTCTGTATTTCCCATGTTTGTCTGTCTGTACCAATTTAAATTAAGTGCCCTATCAAAAGTCCACTATGCTCAAGCCAAACATTAAAGAATAAATTAGATTATTAGCTAGAAAATGTAACTAAACAAATTTACTGGAAAAATATTTAATTTTTCTGATCCAAAATAGTCTTTGTCATAAAAAACTGAAAAATAACTTACCTTAGTTTGCATTCCGTTGTACACCACCGGGGAAGGGGAGATAGTTGATGAGTCGATCAGTAAAAAAACAAGGGAATTCAAGTGTACATGAAGGGCAATCATTGACTGGTTCCTGAAATCACAAGCTATCTGACCTTTGACCCATCTTTGTTGCAGCCCACGTTATACCCGCGGCCGGACTACTGGTTATGACGTTCACCGGATGTGACGTAGTGTTCTCTGTCACCGTGCTAACCCTCTCATTCACTACGGTTGGGGCCTTCACTTCCGGTTACTTCCAAACTCCGCTAGACATCGCTCCTAACTTCGCAGGTCATTTTTTATATACCTTTTTAACGCTTAATTTATTTCCTCTATCAAAACCTGCCAAACACACCTCGCAGCGAGGTCAATCAGTTATTCTATAGCTCCGTAGCTCTTGTCATACCTGAAGAGATATGAATCTAAGATCATTTTTTTCTTTTAATTAAGTAATATTTTTAAAACCCAACATGCAATTTTTAATTTTCTATATTTGTGCAGGCCAGTAATTGTAATGTTTTCTAATATTAGTAATCTTAACACCATCTAACTTACTTACCGTTTTCAACAGGGATTCGAACTAGATATTTTGAGATAAAGAAGCTCAAAGAGAAACTCAGAGATTAAGGAACATTGATAATGGTTCAATATATTATTAGTTTCAATTTAGAGGTATTTACAATATATTTCAAAAATGACCGCTGCAGATACCATGATTTTACGTATGAATACATAAAAGCTTATCTAGTTGATCTTGTAGATGTCAGATAAGGTTCTTACTGTAAAAGTTGAACTGAACTTACAATCTCACTTAAGTTTAAACTGTAATATTTCACCATAAGAGTAAACAATCAAGGTAAACACTTTACCTTACGAGATAAATTAAGAATAAATTATATAAAGTAAGGGTTGTTCGCAGGGTCACTGACAGGGATGATGAACGCAGTGGGCTCCCTTACCGGCATCATCTCACCCCCGTTGGCAGGGGCTGTGCTTAATAACCTGGTTAGTACACATTCATATACTTGAACATTTGCGCTCAACACGGCGGACAAGTGTTATTCGTCGCAATATTGTTCATTGTCTTAGTTAAATTTATTACTGTCATTATTATTTATATCATCATCATCATCATCATATCACGGTAAATCGATACACAACTTTGAGCCAGCCTAAAGCCATATTCAAGAATCACCAATATCGAGATTTGTAATGTTAAGGAAAGATGGGGTGAAAATCTTGTCTCATTAATCACACATATTGGACATAAAACCTATATCCGTTTCGTAGGGGTTGATATTGACGCCAACCACAAAGGGCAAGGGGTAAAAAAAATGCACTAAATGCTCCAAAGGATATTATTTTTGTAAGTTCCTCAATAGGCAAACCAAATATTGGTTCCTACAAGTCTTCCAAGTCACCTCCATAGTCCTTGACATAGAAGGTTCCTGTGGAACAGTTTATATGAGTGAGCGTCTTTCTAAATACTACAGTGAACTAAGCGCTTGACGATGACAAATAAGTACAAATTAATTTGTGTGAAAGAAGAATACATACAAACACATGCGTAAAGAAGAGATTAGCCGTGTGGCCACGGTAGTCCAGCATTCCCCTTGCAGAATTCCGACCTTGGTACAATCTTGATCAGCCAACTTGTGTAATACTCTCATGTTATAACCAACCAAACAGATTATTTCAACCCTCAGACAAGACAAAAATCATTCTTATTACAATATGCGTGTTTATAATGAACCCTTTACAATGACAACTGTTTTCCTTTTACTTCTCGACCTTTTGATGCCCTATATCGAATTGTCATGATTCTATTATGTAGGAGAATTACCTAGACGTTTGCGGTCTAAGAACAAAACTTACTGATCTTAGATTAAACGTGGATCAAAGTAGCTGCAGTGTAATATGCCTCTTTCATACATACATTACATACATACATACATACATACATACATACATACATACATACATACATACATACATACATACATACATACATACACACATACTTAATCGTATCATTCCCTCACTGAAAGGAGTAGAAACTGTATATAGCTCAAACAACAACTCCGTACTTAATCCATCTTCACTAACTTTCTCCACACTTCCCTATCCTTGCATACTCCCTTCACTTCAACAATATCCATACACCGAGTCATACATGCTCTTTTATTCTTAAAACTCTTAATGTTTCTTATTTAACACGTTTGTCTAGAACATTTAGCCACGTCTTACATGGCTTAATTTCTCAGTGTTATAAGGTGAACTTCTCGTTGACAAATAAATCAAATACTCCAGTGACAGAGTCCTAAAAATAGTTCTAAATAATTCTACAAACAGATGGAGGTGGGGTAAGATTTAACATATCCAAGGAAATTTCCAGTAGAAGATTACACCACTTGCAGTCCTGCGTCGTTGAAGACTATGCCCCTAAATTCCCAATATAATAATCCACAACAAGTCTAAAACCCTTGCCCTAGGTTTAGTGTATCTTCCTCCACCGGCGAGGTTGACTTCAAAAACTATTTTTAGATATTCTCTGTTGAGCTAACTGCTAATCATTATCTGGATAGTTCAATTCTAATAGATTATTCAAATCTACCTGGTATCTCTTGGGGGGGAAGGAGATGAGGATCACCTCATCCTTATAAATAACTGTAACAGCTGCAAAAACACGTGGCTTATAAATATGATATAATCTCGTGGTCACAATCAAGTTAACATTCCCAACAGAAACAATCGATTTTCAAATTTATCTAACACACTAACCCAGTAAAAATATATGTAGAATGAAAACACTATCCTTTGATTGACGAAGATGATCACCATCTGGCTCGGGGTTTGGAAATAAGAATGATATACTCTTTCTCTAAACTTATAAACATCCCATTGACCTGTAGCTCTCATCGCGCTAAACTAAAAACTAGCCAACATAGAACTTAACTGTTCTGGTGTGAACCAGACAATTAATGTATTCTTCAACTGTTCAAAAAGTGTCACTATAGATCAAGTAGCTTTTAAAAAGGATACTAATAACAAGTTGTAATGATACTGTTTTGGACCCCTCTCATATATTTAAAAAGTCATGGACGAAGTGTATTTTTCTTTAAAGAACTGTATGTAAAGTTTCCTTTTAATACCTCATACATGTAGAATCACGCGTTTTCAGACGTAATTTCAATATATTACGTTTTAAAACTTTCTTTATTTAAAAAACTTCCTTCGTTCTATTTGAAAATCAGGTGATGTGCTCGCTGTCTTTACTCAATGGGAGGCTAGCCTTCACAACATCAGGTTTCCAGGAGTTCTTCTTATAGTTGGTTTTAACACTGATGACAAGGGGTCCAAGAAGCAAGGGGTAGGTAATATATAAGCAGCTTGTGCGTATAAATCCACACAGAACATAGTAATATCACGAAGAACTATTGTAATCTCCAGAGAAAATCTCAGTTTGTAACAACACTAGCTCTGGCTCTCCGCGTCAGTTCGTAAATGAACAAAAACTGTATTTTAATATTAAATTTACAATACTGAAGTGCAATTAATAAAATAAATAGTGTACAACATTTAATCTCTACTAATTTCGTCAATTAACCAATAAGTAATCCAACAGAAAGAAATACATACAATCAGACCGTCATAGCTGTGTGATAGCAAGTGCGCAGTAAGTCATACACGTATCGTCGTCATCATCATAAAAACCGATATCGTTATAATTACTGCTCAACCGTAAGGCATACACGGGTCGACATTATTATAATCCGCATCATCATCATCATGAATCAAATCCGGAATCACTATAAAGTGCCTTGTGAAAACTATTCAAGGAAAGAATAAAATCAAAGATCTGCGGCGATAAATTAAAACAATGACCAAACCATTATAAGTTTAGATTGTGAGTTACAGGGTTGTGTAGAATGTTTTTTGTAAACGTGTTAATACTCTTAAGAGGCAATTTTGGTATTCTTAAGACCATGTTTTACGATAGTGACAATTCTTGTGATGGGACAGTGATCAGTAACTTATTTGCACAGTATTTAAAATGGGCTCGGTTGGCAGTACTGAGCTTCACCACCTTGGTTGGCAGCGATGGCTCCACCACCTTTGGTTGGCAGCACTGGGCTCTTCTGCCTTGGATTATTTATGCGAAGGAGCGGGTGGAGGTAGAGGGGTGGGTTTGGGCAGCCCCTGGAAGTCAACTATCGGTACAAGCCTTTGAAAAAGTTATATTTACTTTAGATGATTATAGAATACCAAACATCGCTGTCAAATAAGATAGATAGTTATTTTAATATCTTATTGCCAATCAATATTGTTATATTGTTTCTTACTTCTCACTGGATTATTCACATAGTAATTTTACTAATTGTATGGAGAAACTAGAGGAAATTTACCTCTATTGGCGTGAAGTGCGATTAAAAAAAAAGTATTATAAAATGCTCTCAGTTGGATTTTTAAGTATGACCTTCCCGTACCGAAAATATACGCCTGACTTTTAGTCTGCGTGCCCACCTAAGCTTTAAGTTTCAATTTGATGTATCACTAAGAATGAGATAGATACACAAGTTTGCAACATGATCACACTTCACAAGATCTAGGGCCGTATACATAGTGGAGATTCGGAAGCTTAACTGCTTGTTATGTCATGTACCGGGAGATTGGTTGACTCCTGAGTCTAAACTATAGATACTGCCAAGATCAGGAATATTAACCACTCGCCTAATGACCTTGTTCCTTAGGGTGCGGCTCAGGGTTGGAGGGTGATATTCCTCATCGCAGCCTCCATGTACTTCCTGTGCAGCCTCCCCTATCTGGTTTTTGCGACCGCGCGGATAGAGCCGTGGAACGGAGTCGCTGTAGCCCTGGACGACAAGCTGGGACAAGTTTCCATGATACAGTCCGGAGACTTCAACGCTAAGACAGACGACGAACCTGAGAGATCATGAGAACCTAACAGGGATAAGACCTCCTCATCATTCTCTATGGACGTGTGAGGATAATCTAGGTTCATCTATCAAGGTGCCGTTTTTAACCTACACGTGAAAAAAAAACATTTTCTCTGCCATCATACGGGAAACAACCCAAACTGCCAAAAGGGTGTATCATACAGTTGTCAAAAGTGACAGCTTCAGTCCGGAAGTTAAAATAATAAAGATATATTTAATAACTTTTAAGCTCTTGGATAGAGTTCTTCGCATTATCAATAACTAGAGAGGTTTAGAGGTTACATTCACCTCTTACATTTTTTTAATAAAAACAGTTGAGAATGAGTGAACAACGTTCTTAGAAAGTTGATATTTTATTTCCAAATAAAGTAGAACCTTGTTTTATCCAGCCCTCATTGATCCGGACTTCCAGTTTATCTGGACTGACATTTCGCATTTATTATGGTGGTGAATCATTGATCCGGACTTCCAGTTTATCTGGACTGACATTTCGCATTTATTATGGTGGTGAATCATTGATCCGGACTTCCAGTTTATCTGGACTGACATTTCGCATTTATTATGGTGGTGAATCATTGATCCGGACTTCCAGTTTATCTGGACTGACATTTCGCATTTATTATGGTGGTGAATCATTGATCCGGACTTCCAGTTTATCTGGACTGACATTTCGCATTTATTATGGTGGTGAATCATTGATCCGGACTTC